>CAXAMN010013536.1:62869-91896 GCA_963970005.1 Durusdinium trenchii | reverse complement strand
GCTTGCTTGCTTGCTTGCCTGCTTGCTTGCTTGCTTGCTTGCTTCCTTCTTTGTTTGCTTTGTAAAACACATATCGAATTGACGAAGGACCAGAGGACCAAGGGACTAGCGGACCAGTGGACCAGCGGACTGCAGGGGACCAGCGGACCAGGACCAGCGGACCAGGGGACCAGCGGACCAGAGGACCAGAGGACCAGGGGACCAGCGGGAACAGAGGATGAGCGGACCAGGTGACCAGCGGACCAAGGACCGGCCACCTACACGAGTGGGAATTCCAAGGGATTTCATCGCACAACGAATATTTTTTATTGATTCAGTAAATATTTCTTTTGATTCAGTAAATATTTTTTATCGATTCGATAAATAATTTTTTGATTCCTATGCCCTTGTTGATATGTAGCGCGCATGCGATGTCATATCAGTTCGCAGATCAAATTTAGAGGAAGAAGGTGCCATGCCAAGCTAGTATACCTTCCCAGGCCCCTTTATTGCTTTGATCTCCTTCAGAATAAGCGGGAGGGGGTGCGGGAGAGGGCGCAGCGCCTCCCCCGCCGGAGAAAAAACGAACGAAACCAACCCGAATCGGTCACCAGTACCGGTCGCTGATTCGGAGTTCTTTCCACCAACCCGATTGGTCACCGCAGGAGGCGGAAGCCGGCGGAAGCAAGAAACTCCCTGGAGAGTCCTAAACAAAGCCCAAGCAAACCTTGGAGCAGCGAAGCCCTAAACCAAACCCGAAGAAACCCTAAAGAAGTTCACCCTAAACCAACCACAAACAAACCTGATAAAGAAGTCAACCCTAAACCAAGAACAAACCCCAAAGAAGCCAAGCCCTAAGCGAAGCCCAAACAAACCCGCCTAAAGAAGCCAAGCCCTAAACAAAGCCAAAGCAATCCCCCCTGAAACCAACCCTAAGCAATCCAGAGAAGTCAAGCCCTATACCAACCCTAAGCAAGCCAAAACAAAGCCTAAAGAAGCCAAGCCCCACCAAACCCAATCAAACTCGCGTAACGAAGCCAAGCCCTAAACTTTTAGGGCTTGCGCCCTACCTGCGCCAACACAGTTGTTTTTCACCAGGGATTGAAGCTTTTGAAGTCTATTTTTTTGGCTTCGGTGCTCTCAAACCTTACCACCGCTTTCGTGTATTTTTGTTTTTCCTTTGGCAAGTAATTGTACCTTTTGGCATAATTGACGCTTGGGGCGATCCCTTTGCGTATCTTTATTTTACCCTTTAGAACAATCATTTTCTGCTTTGGAAGGGTTGAAGCTTGGGGCGAACCCCTTCGTGTACTTTTGGTTTGTCCTTTGGAAGGAAGTTTTTACAATTTGGAAGGATTGAAGCTGCGGCGAAACAAGGCCGTAAACCAAGCAAGCCCAACAAATGCCCAAGGAAGCCAAGCCCTAAACAAAGCCCAAATGAGCGCTAAATACGTAATTTCGCACGGTCTGCCCACACACTAGAAGCAACCCTGTCGCGCGATACCGCCAATCATCCCGCTCACCAGCGACACGCCGCGTTTACACCAGCATGTTTCCCGCTCCCCTGTGGCACGGCGCCACGCAAACGCACTTCCCACCAAGGCCGCGCAAATCCGTATGGCACTGCGACATCACGGACGTAATTTCGCCACACAAGCGAAACCCTAAACCAAACCTGACGAAACCCTAAAGAAGTAGAATAACCCCTAAAAAGAGGGAAGCCTGAAACCAAGCCTGTAAACAACACCCAAAGAAGTCAAGCCCTAAACCAACCTTAAACAAGCCAAAACAAAGCCGACAGAAGCCAAGCCCTAAACCGAGGCCAAACAACCCTCAAGAAGCCAAGCTCCTAAACCAAACCCAATCAAACCCGAAAGAGGCCAAGCCCCAAAGCAACCCCAAGGAAACTCTCCTAAAGAAGGCAGGCCCTAAAAACAACCCAGGGCAAACCCTAAAGGAGTAAGCCGTAGACAAAGCCCAAACAAACCCTAAAGAAGCGAAGCCCTAAACCAAACCCGAAGATACCCTAGAGAAGCCAAGCACGAAACAAGCCCAAACAAACCCGAAACCAAACACAAACAAACCCTAAAGAAGCCAAGCCCTAAACAAACCCGCCTAAAGAAGCCAAGCCCTATACAAAGCCAAAGCAACCCCGAAAGAAGTGAAACCTGAACCCAACCCTAAACAAACCAAAGAAGTCAAGCCCTATACCAACCCTAAACAAGCCAAAACAAAGCCTAAAGAAGCCATCCCTGAACCAAACCCAATCGAACTCGCGTAAATAAACCAAGCCCTAAACCAAACCCCAACGGAATCCTCCCCAAACCCAAAGCCTAAAGAAGCCAAGCCTCAAACGAAGCCCAAACACGTAACCCTAAACCAAGCCCGAAAAAACCTTACGTTAAGAAGTCAAGCCCGAAACCAAGCCCAAACAAACCTGCCTTTAAAAGCCAAGCAAGTTCGAGCTGAACCAACTTGCTCGACTGACGCTGCGCCCGTGATGGAAGCGACTACGAAGGAACCTGACTGGTTCTTCTATGGGCTGCTGGGAACTTTGCTGCTGTTCCTGGCGATGAGTTTTTGGATTGGTCGACTGACCAAGAGGGCTCCAGTGGAAAAGTCCGAGGTGACCAGAAGATGGCCAACGCTGAGACGCAGATGGATGAAGCGATTGTCCCTCAGCGCCTTCGAGAACTTCTGAAAGCTGAGCAAGAAAAGGTAGCTCAATGCCAAGCTGCAGCGGTTGAGGCTCGCAATGCCATGCCGCCATCCATGAGGCCTCCAGGCTCCTGAACAAGATGGTGACTGTGATTGATGACCACATGGACAAATGTCCGCGCCGGATTCCTGTCATGGCATCCCGCCATGGAGAATGCTTGCACTTTCAAGATTCGGCGCTGCGCATACTGCGCTGAACCGCGCGGTCCGCTGGAGCGAGTCAATTTAATTTACGGTGGAAGCCTCCGAGATGAAGTCGAGGCATGGCTGGCCGATCACCAGTGATCTTTTTGGCCAATAGCACCACCGATGTGAAATGCACGCCGTGCATTAGGCTTGAAGCTGTTTTTACCTCGCCCACTGCAGGGTGTGCTCTTGGAGCTAAAAGCGAGCTACACCGTGGACTTCGTGTACCACTAGTGTTTCCGCACATTTCCTTATTGAATTCTTTTCTCAGAAGTCTCTTTGATCTCAATTCCAGGAATTTGTCCTAAGTAAAGATTCATTTTATTTACTTCTTAAACTCCTTTCTTAGAATCTGGAATGAACTTTATTCATGGTCAAAGTGAGGAGGGAGGGGGGGCCCTGCTTGTTAACAATACGGGTGCTCCTGGGAGATGTTTTATACAAAATGGACACATAAAAAATACATCATGAACACCAAAAGCAAAAGACTAAAGCAATATCATTGACATACAGGTTCATCTTGATGTGTATACATATATATATAGTATTATTTGTATATTCGCTCATGATGCTACTTTCATTGCGCGCAGAGAAAGATTAACCTACTTGTCATTGGTGTGACACATTGACAGTGGGCAGACGAAGAGCTGTTAATTGTTGTAATTGAAAATTGACATTGCACATCCAGACCGGACACAGGAAGGTTGAAAAATATGCATTTCGCCTAGGTCCTAGAACAGTTTCTGAAATTCTGCACGGTATTTACAGTGTGTTCAAAAGGTTTTGAGCTCGTATGTGCTCTCCCAAGCACACCCACTCTCAAAAAAAACACCAAAAACACCAGAAGGAAAAAACACCAGAAGAAAATAAACACCACAAGAAAAAATACCAAAAGAAAAAACACTAGAAGAAAAAACGCCACGATAAGAAAAACTCACCATAAGAAAAGAAACACTAGAAGAAAAAAGCCACGAGAAGAAAAAGCCACCAACAAAAAATAACCCTCAGATAAATGAAAACACCAAAATAAAAAAATACACCAGAAGAAAAAAAAGCGAGAAGAAAAAACACCACAAGAAAAAAGCAACCAAAAGAAAAAACACTAGAAGAAAAAGACACGAGAAGAAACACACCACAAAAAAAGACGCACAAGAAAAGAACACTGGAAGAAAAAACACAGCAGAAGAAACTAAAAACACCAGAGAGCAACCATCAGCCCCACGGTAGGAAAGGCCCGCGTTCCAAATTGAGACCAACTGCGCGTTCCAAAACGAGGCCGTTCCCCCCAAGAACCATTGCGAATGTCGTGATTTGGCCAAGAAAAACACAAGAAAAGCTGCAACGTTTACAATGACGAAGAGCGAGGTGCGAGGCATCTGACTCAAGATCAGGATATTTTTTGTATGCTATTTGCACTACTTTTGAGGTTTCCTTGAGGGCAACTGGGGAGAGGTGGGGAGGTGGGACGGGGTCAATGAAACACGTTGCACTTGATAGGTACGGAATTGACTTGCTTTGCGAGAACCTGGGGTGGGGTAGGGTGGAGGGTGGGAAATTCAACCATATGGAAAGAAGACCCCGAGTCTTGCAGGCACACAGTTGTTGGATCGCACGTGGTTAGTCTCGAGACTTTCCTACCCCAGCACTTAATTGCTAAGCATGCTGAATCAGAAAGTCTCTGAGTCCGTCTACATGTATGCATACTTCCAACTGCACCTCAGAGACTCTCCGCACTTGTTCTCAAAGAACTTGACGACGCTAGTGTATTCTGCTATGGGCCAGACGCTCACTTTGAAGCTTTCCACATCTGCCCCCAGTCAGGTTCAAGGTCCACTCTGTACAAAAAACAAAGTAGTTTGGAAGTTGCAAAAAACAAACAAAACGTGCGTCTTGTTGTAGCGAAGCGCTCATTTCAGCTCTCCCCAGTCAGCTAGCGGTCTCAACACTACAAATTCCCAAGCACGTCAGAAACCCCGTCAGATTAAAGGTTACAACATCTGCGACGTCTCAAAAACCCTACAAAACCTCTAGTTTTGTGCGTTCTAGTCCTGCAAGTGTTTCTGGTTTTGCTGGTTGTCTGTGTCTCTCACTGCTTCTCCGGACAGTCTTTGAGCCTTGTCTTTCATTATTTTTCTTGTGGGATTCTGTGGGATGCTGTGTGGCTTCAAGTCTTTTCAATCCTTTGCATAAAACCGTGCAAAATTACACTTTGAGTATATACTAGTTTTGGGGAGGGATCGAGTCATGAAGCAGCAGCGCAAACAATATCAATCAAGGCACCGTCTCGGCTTTGAAAATGCAGAGCAATGTCATGCCTCAGAGCATCTCCTACTTGCTCCACATCTGTATCCATTTGACTGGCAGCGGGATGTTGGAAATGGTTCTTCTTTCAAACCCAGCTGCCATAGGCTCCAGAAGAGTGAATGAAATTGCCTAGGACAGGGGCTGGAATGACATATGGTTAGGTGGATTGTGTGTGAATGCAAACAAGTCAAAGACACACACCGTCAAGAAGGCCTGTCGGCCAATGCCAAGCTGCTGAGAGCCATCGTAATGGTCTTTCAGCCAGTGCTCGTGGTGAGTGTTGATGACGACCTTGGAATCAATCGCTGGCTGCTTGGAAATCTTTCGGACACGAGGTGTTTGACAAGCGATTCACACCTTGACAAGCTTTGAGGTCAAGAACTTCACTGTCTGCCAAGTTGCATATAAACCCTGATCAAGAGCATAGTCCACCACTGCAGTTACTTGCTTGGTAAGGGTAGAAAGAGGATCGAAACCTGAGACGTTTCAATTGGCGTTGTATAGCTCCTTAAGCTCCACACATGTGCAACCTTTTGGGGATTGCTTGGGACTTCTTTGTCCCATTGTATCTGCAGTCTATGTTTCAAAAGGCTTGCAGCTACAGTTGACAAAATCTACACGCCCTAAGATTTCATCTAACGAACCTGAGAAGCATACACACGTTAGAGGTGTGGAGAAGAAAAGGAATGAATAAAGGTTCACCCACTAACACTACCAGCAAAGCAAATTGGTGCAACTCCCATGCATTGGCCCTCTTCTGAATCAATGGATGGTAGTTGCCCAGTGATACATTATGAACATGCCAGAAAGGTTGATGTGCTGAATTCGCCCAGCCGCGCTCACCCCAGGTGACTGGCAAACGAACATGAGAGAATCCTGGTGGCGAAGCTTACTGTGAAAAGAAAGCGTCGCAGCGTCGAAGCTAAACAACCAAGCCAGTGGCAGGATCCCGACAACACACAACGACAGGCCATCGGAGCGGCGAGGGGAAGATTGACGGTTCTCGAGTCTTGGACCCAGAAACCAAAACAGCAAGGACAAACAAGGACAAGAGTTGAAGAGGGACAACCGGACAAAGAAGTTTAGTTCGGGGCTCAACAGAAAATCACAGCATGTGTGATCTTCCACGAAGAAAACCAGCTGTCCTTGCTTTTTGATCCACTGCACATGCTCATCCACTACCTTTGGATCTGTAATATCCTGATGAAGATCGTAGGTATTGCCAATATTTATCCTCAGCTGCTCTGGGACATCTTGCACCTGCCTTCGAAATCCGCACCGAAGGTCCAGGGCTGATGTGTACAAACCGAATAAACGATAATAAAAGCTGCTGGGTGGGTGAGGCCGAGCAAATCAGAATTCGAGAGGATCACAATTTCATGTCAATTCCACCAAGTGCTGCTCCAAGTGTCCCGCGGCCCATTGCTTCGATGATATCTGGAGGGATGGACATCACGGATCATCATCAGTGACATTCACGAATCTTTACAAGAGGTGTTTCTAGAATTGTGGTTGGTTTTCTCCGAAACGGTTCTCATCTTCTGGCATAATCAATATGCACTTTCATATCTGTATCTTTCATAGGGAATAAATCAAGAAGCTAGCAGGCTTTGCTGGCTTTGCTTGGCTATCAAAAAACGCCTTCCCATTGCCATGGCGAGTCTTGCGTCCGAGTTGCTCGCACAGCTTGCGGCAGTCGAAGTTGAACTTGTCGCTCCGTTTGCTCCTGCCTCTACAGCCCGCTGTTCCTTGGGACTCTTCGAGCTTGCAGAGGTTGAACTTGCTGAGGCATCGTGTTCCTTGGGACTTTCCGAGCAGTGTGCAATCCAGTAGCGAACTCTTGGTCACCGCGCTTTGACGTCATGCTTCTCGGGCGGCTTCCTTAGAGTGGCGGCCCCCACTTGCAACCCTTGCAACTTGCAGTGTCCTCTAGGCCCTCCAGGCCAAGCTTCCAAAAGGAGGTCGTTCCTTTTGTTTAGTGAAATGCTAACAGCATGGTATCCCAGTTTTGCAAATGAAAGGTATATATGTCTGTTTGCAACTTCCTTTCCACCGGAGCTGCTGTAGCGTCCAACAAAGAAGGCTAAGTAGATTTCATGCTGCCAAACAATAGATTTTAGGTCTGAAAACGTGTAACAAAATCCCTCCCATGCATCATGATGCATCTATGTCACTGCAATAGCACAGTGCTTTCGCAGTCAGCCTGAATGCATGGATTGGATGGTGCATGAAAGCTTTGGATGACAACAAAACAGGTTCAATAATAATGAGACGTCATGTGATGAGGGAAGACTGAACCACTTTGCTGACATATTATATATATATTCTAAAGTTCTAAAGCGAGGCTCGTCATTGCAAAGCGCCAGCACATTCCAAACAGGGAGGGCAAAAAGCCAGTGCCAGCGCCTGAAGGGACATGCCACTTGCGTCGAGAACCAAAAAGAATTGAGTTTGGTGTCTTTGCACAGTGCACAGTCTGGTAAAAGCCCAAAGCTAAGAGTCCCAAACGGTATCTCAAAAGCTCTGCAAATTGCACTCTCCTCTGCAACCAAGGATCATTGCGGTTCAGCGACAGAACTGGCTTGTATTCAGTTGCTCCGGGTAAACCAAAAGCTACGGACATTGATGGGAAGACTTAAGCAAAACAACAAGGGATACAAGGAGTAGCAGTGTGTACACCTTTTTGAATATACAGTACAGTATAATATATGCATGTATAAGGAGTAGCAGTCTAGTAGTGCGTAGCAGTGGCCGCGTAACCGTTGTTTTCATCGCCGCGTGGCGAAACTCTGATTTGGCCCATCCAATCACCCTTCAAAAAGTTGGGCCAGCCAAATGCCATCGCTGCTGAATCACATGAACCCAGCATCAAGGGGACCCAAGAATGACCACGCTCCGCAAAAATGTAAGGATAGCATTGAGGATGTTTGAGGATGTGTTAAGAAACTCTGTCAAGGTCAACCAGTCAACCGGTTGTCATGGATTCATTGGGATAAATTCCCAGTTGGCCTGGATCCGTACCAGGTCATCTACACAGGACTTCACCTGTGGAACGAATTCTGGAACTTGGGAGACGGAGCCCACAGATTCGTGGCTGAAGACCTCTTGGGACCACTTCGAACGATTCAACTTCTCATGTTCCAAGTTCCAGGTGTCGGCATCCGGTTGTCTCTGCCTTTTGGCACAAGTAGGATGACAAATGGGCGATGAGCGCGAAGGCACCAGCACTCCCAAGCCTAGTGGGAGTTAATTGACTGGCACCGAGCCCCCATTCGTAACATGAAGGCAGCATCCAGCGGCATTAAGCAGCGGCCGGATGATGCATCCGGAAAAACGGCAGAAAGTCCTTTGCTTTGAGAGGTGCCGCCTTTGCACAAACCAAAGAGAACTACCGGCGCAACGGTGTTCTAGATTCGGATTCTAATTCCCTGGCAACTGTGAGATCATGCTTGCAAATGGTTCTATCATGTTCTAAACCGAGCGCATGAGTGGTGCTGTATAGTAAGCCCAGGGCCTTGCCAGGCTTGTCTGTACAACTACTAACATGCAAACTGACGTTCGCAAAGTGCGTTCCAAGGACATTTGTTTTCTAACCCCTACGGTTTGCATAAAGTCTCAGGCATTAACCAGCTATTTGCTGTCCATGCTGCCTGGCACGAGTCCGTGGGGTGCAACTCACTCACGCACTCACCGACAAAACTACTTGCACTTGTCTCCGTTATCGCCTGCATCAAACCGATCTTGCCTTTGTGCGAACAGAATCGAGGCAAATGAGAAAAAAACATTATGATGATCTTTGAGCACAAAAATCCTAAGGTCCCAGACTCTCCGCTCCCAGGAAGGTAGCTCTTGCCACCACCCCTGACATCGTGTCGTGTCATGCTTCCGAAATCTCAATGTCTCGCAAGAATGGGTTCACACAAACATAAGTTTTAATCCCACGTCACTTTAGAGATAACCATTGACGAACATGTGCATTGAACAGTGCTACGGCTAGGCGCTCACGGTTCCCATCTCGCCTGGAGAAGTTGTGACAACGTGGCCTCCGTCAAGGGCAGCGCCGTGGTCACCTCCTGAGACACGCGACTCCTTTTGCGGAAGAATCTCTTTGTCAAACAGTGACGTTACTTCGAACAAGTCAACAAAGTCGAAGCTTCCAGGTGCACGGATTAGGCGCACACCCATTTGACATTTGAGTATTAAATCCTCAGGGACTACACATCTTCCCACCAAATCTGCCTGCCTTGGTACTGCGCCCCTTGGACACACCACCTGTCATCCGTAACAGAATGAGAATGTGGATTGTTTCTAGGTTGATGTTGGTGACTGTCCAAATCAATACATTTATGGGAGTCCTTTTCAATACTACTTGGCTTCTTCAATGACCTTTGAACAAAGCTTTGAAGGCGTACGCATGGGAGGCAGCTTGTCCAAAGCTTGCAGGTTTTTCGATCTAATCAAACCTCAGGCCCAAAAGCCAAACAAAGGCCTCCAACCTATTAACAGCGATGGGCTGGAACCCAATAGCACCTCCAACCTACTAGATCCTGGAAAGTTCCAATGAGAAGCTAAGTGCTGGGCTGCGCAAGGGAGCCGGCTGGCCTTGCGCCTGTAGACCAACTATAATTCCACTTACAACACTTTGTATTGATCCTCGGTGTGAAGCTGTGCAATGAAATGAGGAAAAGGGGAACATCTTCTTGGTATGGTCTTTGACAACCAAGTCAATGCAAAAGACTCTTCCAAGTTGCAAACAACATGCCAAAAGTATCTTGAAGTATGCTGGGATAACCTCACTCTGTAGTAGCAGCTACAAAACACGAAAGTCGCTTCAGTGCTTATGCTGTTGAAAAAGAACGGGTGAACTCATCCACTACTTCTCTGAATTTGCCAAGTGGTCTGTTTCAAGGGCAAACACACTCCAAACTCCAAAACCTTCCCGAGACCTCGCATCATTCCCACATGTTTGCAACTGTTCGGCCTCATCGAGGGACTCGGCTGCCATCGCTGGGTCAACGATGAGGGCCGAGATCGCCAACGCGGTCCAACCTGCCGAGACCAGAAGCAGTCCGGATGCCTTGCTGCAAGCTTCGTTCGAGTTTTCAACATTCGATCGATCATCTGTCTGAGAGCCGGATGCCTTGAAATCCTCCATCCTGAGAGCTTTGAGCCTCAGATTCGAAGCAAGTTGGAGCCCCCCTTGGTTGGTGGAAGGCCATTAAAGTAGCTCAAAGCTAATTTATGCTAATTTGGCCAAGCAAAGCTCAGATGATGGAGCAAACTACAAACTCACACTGCCCAACTTGCAAGAGTTCTCCAATCAAAAGAAGTTCGATGCCAAAAAAGAAAGTCCAGTGCCAAGAGACGTCAGCAATGAGCTCCGCTGTGGCTGCCTGAAGACCTTCTGAATCCAGGCCTGCACTCTAACGCAAACAGGCATTCCAGCATGTCGTATACTGTAGGCTGCCTCTTTAAAGCACCCTGTCGTTTCAGAACACTTGACATTTGATCTCCAAGGACAGGGCGACAACCTAGGCATGACAAAGCTGCCAGCAAAGCCAAAGGCAGCGTTCCTTCTATAGACCTTGGAGACAAGCGGGTACAGCCTAGCAGTATTGTCAAGCATCAGCATGTCCCAAATAATAATCCTGCAACTTGAAGGTGAACAAGTGCACGCTAATATGACTATGACCTGAAAAGCGCGAGTAGTTAGGACGGCTGCAAACTGGATACAGAGTGCATGTCTGCAAAATGAAGAATGCTGTTGCATTGTTCAATGAAAAACAAGAGTGTTTATAGTGAGGTTTCAGAGGTGTTCAGGGAGCCGTAAAGCCCGCTTTTAGGGCTTCATCGCAGCTTCGTGGCAATTGGCACCTTCTTGATGGGAAAAGAAGAGCCAAATAGTGCGATTGATGTTTGTGAAGGCACGGCAGGGAACGGGCACATCCAAGGTACAAGGTTTTGACAAAAGTGCTACCCGGTGTCAATTTCGGACGGTGGTCCTTCCCACAATGGTATACAACGAGAAGCCGCCCACATGTTCTGAAAGCTAGCAAACCTGATAAGTTTGATTCAAGCTCCGCCACTGAGCGTGTGGATGTCATTCATTGAGCGCTTGAAAGGCTTGACAAAAGGAGTGAATTGCTAGCAGCTGCAGATCCTAAGGAGGCATCTACATGGGTCACGTCACTACGGATACTTTATTGCAAAGACAACTGCGGTTTCAACCCCCTTTTGTCTACTGCAAACATCAACCCTTACAGGTTGAAGCTTTGCCAAAGGCATGCTCCCCGGTCCACTTGGCTTTTCTAAGAGCAAAGCCGTGAGTGAAACAAACAATCGGATGGGTTGTTGAAGCGTGGCAGTGGAAGGTTAGTTTCATATGCAGTGCGATCTCATCACCACACATCACCGCTCGAATGCCCAACCCCAATTTGCAGCTGGGTTCTCGCACCCTGACAGTCTTTCGCACAAAGCAGACTCCCACCTTCCACAACAATCGAGCACAAACTCCTCTAGCCCATCTGCATCAAAAAGTCACGCATGTGAGCCTTTGCGCATGAAGGGAACGAAGAGCTCGGGGATTCCAAACAAAAGCTCCTGCTCCGGGCACTAAAACCTCAGCTCAAACAATGCATGTTGCTCCATCTTCAAAAATAATGTGCAAAACATGCACCAAAGCAAATTAGCGGTCGGGCGACGTGCCAAGCTCTTAAAAGAAATGAACAACCCTCTAAATGTTAGAGGCAAAAAAGTCAACAACCCAAAAGCAGCCAAACTTCAAGCACTACAGCACAGTCACAACCACAACGACGCTCGCGCTGGCATACTCATACTCTGGCTTTTCTTTGCTTCTTGGATGGCTTCTTGGTTTTGTACTTTTTGCACAGGGAAAAAAACAAACACCAAGGGCCGGGTCAAGGAAAGAACAACTACAAAAAAAACCTTTGAAATCTGTGGCTGTAATATACTTAAAATTGCACTGTCAGTAGCACTGCGTTTCCCAGTTTCGCAAGCAGCTTGCTTGTCAGAGAAAAAGACTGAAGGCATGAACTGCATAACTTGAGAAACAGGCCTCTTGCTTTATTTACCTTGCATTGCAAAGGCTCTTTTTGGTCTGTGTTGCTCATTGCTGTCTTTTTTTCTTTTTCGCAACTGCGCGCCCCACTTCTGATGGAACGATTCTTCCCCATATGCACGCTATGTCGCTGTGACCCATGGGGCTGTCTTTCTCCTTGCTAGATGGGGTGGCCTGAGAACACGTCCGATGCAGTTGCGAGCATAAGTTGCGAGAGGAGACTTGCATTGAAATGATGGCGGGATGAAATGCCGTAGGATGAGGTGAGACGAGATTGGCGGTTGGGCGGATCTTTTGGCCGAGCAATTCTGAGATCCATGTGAATGCAAGTTGCAACCGGGATGAGCAGCATACTGCCACTTCATATTAGCAAGAGAATAACACAGGCTGCCCAGAGCTACTCGGGATTTAGTTGTGGGCTCTTAGCTCCACAGTATAGCTAAAGTACATTCCCAAATCATCCCAAATCCATAGAGACGTGGATTCCTGAAATTTTGAACGGCAGCTTGAGTGCGGCTCTCTTGCGCTTACAAAATCTTGGGCATCACGGCTTCCACGCTTCGGCAACTGTCGTTTGTCTGCGTTGGCAAGTGGTTTGTTTGAAAGAGAACTTGCTTTCTCAGCTTTCCCGATTCCGCTCTGCTAGTGCCTGCTCACATTCTTGCCATTGATGCTTTAGGGCGTGGGGAACCAGTTCAAGAGCAAGCGTATACCATAATATGAATAATATGCAATGATTCTGCTTCGTGATGAAGTGGAGTCTTGCCATCTCGTTTCCTCGTCTTTTGGTTCTCAAACTTTTGCCCCGCCTTCATGTCGCCAGCCTTGTCGATGGCTTCTAGTCGGCCCACTCGGCCACAGCACCTGAGAGCAAACATGCTGAAACTCGGAGCTTTGCTGAGACGTGCTTGGATCCACAAATGAAGATTGAAGAATGTCAATATAAAGTCTTCTGCAACTCTCAGATGTGAGCTGTGTCATTCGATCGTTCCATCCACCGTGGTTCACCTGCCCAAGGTGCTCAAATCCTTGATTTCCAGTGCATCAAACCACCAAAAGCAGCATGGATTTGTATGAAACATGAGCCTCCGAAGTGGAAAGAACTGTAGCACCAGTTAATGGCGCATTGTGCCGCATATGGATCCATAATTATATATATATCCATTGTAAAAAAGCATACGGTGCGAAATGCCACACATGTCTGCAGCGTGTACAACGCCTGAAGTTGCTTGGCTTCCTCCACTGCCACGTCGATGCGAACCTAAGAGCAAACAACTTTAGATGAGGTACATAGAGGTACTACTCCACATTTCAGTCGGCGTAGCGTGTGGTTCCTGCCTCATCTCCAATGGTCAGTGCTGCACCCGGCCCACACTCATCTAGGCAAAGAAGGGATGTCAGAAGAAAATGCCAAATGAAGCCAACCAAACAAACTGTAGATGTCGGATCGCTTTGGCAGAACCCGAACTTGTGGCTGTTTGTGCCACAGGTTGGTAGCATGCCTTCTTCAAATGGAAGCAGGTCGGTATCTGTAATAACCTGTCAGAGAGCAAGCATCACGGCTAAGCATGGAGCCTGTGAAGCTCAAATGGACCACGTACACGTCGAACACCGTAACGGACAGCCAAGCAAGCCCAAGAGGCTAAGAAGGCAAGAAACCGAGGCAATCTTTTACTCGTTAGTTTTCACGATGTACATGGATTGATGTTGGCTACTTGTAAATTCAGCCAAGCAAGCTTTGTACCGTGATGCAGCTTTAACTCGATGTGCATCGGCTCGCCTCTGCCACAGCTTTTGCATTCCAACACCAGCATCCCAAGGCCTTGTTCCGAGTGGTCAACCAACTGTTCTCTTTGGTTAATATCCAGCTTGAACACTATCCACAAGGCTACATCTTCGAGCATTCTACGACGAAAAAACACTAAGGGAACCATCCAACAAACATCTTGAAGCTTAGAAACCCCACAGAAGACTCACCTTAAACATTCCTGCAACGCTACAGACCGTGTCGGTGTCCCAAACCAAATTGGGAGGTCCAGTAATGAATTTGGGAAACATTTCTCCAGGTGGAGAGACTCTGCCACAGCCCGAACCGAATCTGAGGCAATCGCTCCGTGGGAAATACGCAAGACCTGCAAAGCCACAACTCCAGCGATGAAGATCTGAATGAAGCTACAAGGGCATCGGTACTAGGAACAAGTGCATTACTACTAGTAACAAGAAGCCTAGCAGCGATGACAATCTGAATCACTTGGAAACGATGCGTGCAATTCCCTCACGCTTATGCCTCTGGCATGCGTGGGGAGCGTCGTGGAATCTCGACCTGACAAAAAGGCACAGGAATATACTCATGTCGCGAAACCTACGATAAACGAAATGGTTCAGCAAGTTGCAGCTTCGTCTTTGCACCTTCCCACTAGTCACTAGTATGTTGCACGTGTTGCTCCTCTCATATTTGCAGAAATCATGGCAACAATCCATAAATCTTTGGAACAATGTGCAATGACTCAATGACAGTGACGAAAAACAATAGAATGTGCAGTTCGGCGAAGCATGCACCATCAGCCTACTGTGGTATTTTGTTCTTACTGTTCACTGTGCGCAAGTGATGCTAAAAGCTGTACGCAATCAATTTCAAAATCTCCTCCGAAGCTGTACAGTTGGGAGACCATGCATTCTGGCTCGCCCCCTCATTCCTTTAAAGGGCACAAGCCAGCAACTCAGATCTAAGAGCAACCCAAACTCCTTTCATGCTCAACTCATGTTTTCATGTTCTTCCGTAGAACGGCCGGGTCCCGGGTCCGCTCAACTAAAACGCTGCCTTCAAGCAGCATCGCAAAAGCTCATGTCTCTCGGTGCCCATCATGAGCACATGCGTCCCACACTCTTTCCAAAACGCCTGATGAGACTGAGAGCGCCACTGGCACAGTTGACCAGACTGGACTCGTTCTGCGTGTCCCAGGGTTTCTGCTTGGTGGGCCTGTGGACAAGACCTTCCTCATGATGGGGAGCACAATCGTTGACAGAAAGGTGTTCCGGAAAGAAGCCTTAAGACCAACTGCAGTATGTACCTGTCCCATCCTTGAGCTTCGAGCGACGACGCTCTCGCAGTAGGCCTTGCGGTTGTTCTCATAGAGTTGCAAGCCATCAGACAAGGAGATCTTTGGATTCAGCAGGATTTGTCCCAAGCAATAGGCATCATGCATGGCCATATTCGCACCCTGCCCCATGAAGGGTGCAGTAGCATGAGCTGCATCCCCCAGCAGCACGGTTCGACCCTTTGGAGAGATCCAGGTCTTTCGCTCGGGTGACCGGTAGATGCCCCAGTCGAAGCAAACCTCGCTGTTCTCCACGGCCGTTTTGAGCACCGCCAAATCGCCAAGCTGTTGAGCGACCTGCTCGAAGCGCTCACGGACCATGGTGGAGTCCCAACGGTCGGTCACTTCCTCCTTACTCTGCAAAATCAGAGCGCAAATATCATGACGACTGGAGTCCCGGCCGGCTGTCAACTCAAGGACACCATATCCAACTCCATCTGCCTCGATCCAGTGGATGTTGTTGATGGAGGGGTTTGGCCGGTACGGCTTGGAGGACACACTGTATAAAACTCTGAAGCCTGTAAAAACCGGGCTGTCTTCACCAAAGACCTTCTGCCGAACAAAGCTATGAATTCCATCTGCTGCTACTACCAAGTGTGCGGAGGCTGTTGCTCCGTTCTCAAAGGTCAGCAAGACGTCATCGTCTCCTTCAACGATATCAATCACTTTGTGGCCAAGCTTGATGATCTCAGGGGGGAGGGAGTCCACCAAGAGCTTCTGCAAATCCGTGCGCATGGCCATGCATCCTGTAAAGTTCAAGGAGCTTAACTTCGTGCCATTGGCATGATATTGCACGCAAAGGTCCTGACCATCATTGGCCACAGCCGCCAGCTTCGTTCCAAGTCCAAAGCTCTTGAGAATGCGCTCGCCTGCTGCCAGCCCCAGTGCACCCCCACGGACTTTCCATTGATCCCAGGCCTCATAGAGTCGCACCTCCACGCGGTTTGAGCCTTCGCCGCCTTCGCCTTCGCCCGAGCGCAGCAAGGTCTTGGCCAAAGTCAGCCCACCCAACCCACCACCGATGATGGCAACTTTCAGTGGCGAAGTCTCCATGGTTGTTGAAGCGCTGAGACGGTTATGCCAAATGCTTCAGCCCAAAGTGGGAGTCAATGCACAAGGAGTAGAGAAGTGAGTGAAAGGGTCCAGGTGGCACCCTGCCAGTCCCTTTGGAGGGGTCGAACAAAAATACAAGATAGCTCAACCTCTGAAAGGAGCAAGCCAGTAGAGGACAGCGGCAAGAGAGGAGTTTAGTAAGAAAGGTCAAGCCTGAACTTGAACACGATTGGTGATCATGCGTTGGGTCTGTTTAAAAACTCGGTTTTGGCTGAAGGGACCTGCAAATCTTCGAAGCAGCTGAGAGGAAGGTTAAGCAGCTTTAAAAAAAGCTCCGAATTCAGCAAAGAAAGCAAACCGATTCAAAGATCTGACCCAAAAGCTGCTGAGATCTCTGACAACACGGCCAGGAAAGTCCAAGCAAAAAGCCATCCTGGACAAAGGCAAAGCGCTGGAAAACAAGAACGGCCAGGAGATGCTAGGAGCATCACGAAGCCGACCCATCAATGCGGGGGAGAGTCCACGTACATCAAACTGGTTTGGGACACCTCGAAGAACTAGGTCAAACTGCTTGAAACACTTTCGCACTCTCACATAGGTTGTGCCTTTACACACCAAACTAAGGAAGTCACCCCAAGATGCCCGTCTGTAGGATGTATCATGATGTATCGATGTATCTGTATTGGCCAAAGCTATGCACGGGTCATTCTAAATCATGTCATGATTCTTCCAAATTCTTCCCAGCGCTTCAGTCCTGTCGCACCAGCCTCCAAAATGCTCTGGTGGTTCCTCACAAATCCAAGTGCGCTCAGCCATGCTTTAGAAACCAAAGGGCTTCACCTGCAATCACCGTGTACAAAATGCTAATTTCGTTCACATATGACAACATGTGTGAACTTCTTTCACTCCTGCTCCCTCTTCGCACGCTCCAGATCGTTATGAAGCCTGGGGATGTGGGAGAGAAAGGTTCTGCTTGTCCAAAGACCTCTGGACATCATTCAACTTGAAGCTTTCCTTTACGACAGTCTTTATCTCTGCAGATTCACGTCGACCTGATTGCTCTTGGGAGAAACGGTAGGGAAAGCTTCTTGGAACCAGGCTGATCAGCTGCTCGCTTTCAACGAGAACCACAAGATGGATCCAGTTCCGTTTTGTAGTTCAGTTGTGGTTTCTTTGACTCGAAACAGGCCCACTTCCTCCCCATTGGTCCCACACCTCACCACATCGCCAACAGCAATATGCCCATCGCGAAGGGTTGCCCTACCGCGGGAGTTGCCATCCTCAGTTAAACATGTAACATGCCATTCACACCTCACTCTTGCCCCGTGCACGCTTTCATTCCAGATTGGGCAACCATTTCAACTCAGCAAGTCTGGAGCTGGAGAAGGAAATTCCAACGGGTGCCCGCAGAAACATGGAAAACTTAGTGCTCGCACGGGTGCTGTACTGCCACCGCCAGCCTTAGCAAAGACCAAACGTCGCCGGCACGTTGATTTCTAGGAAGATGGAAAGCGCAATCAGGTGAAATGAAAAACAGATCTTGAGCTGCTCCAATTCCGGCGGAAAGCTTGTCTCAAACAACTCCAGAACATACTTGAATTTGATTCCTACTTTTAACATAAAACACTCTGATTTGCTTCCCTTTCTGAGACATCCAGTGAACACACCAAAGAAGTCGTCCCTATTGGGAACCGACCCCATTGCGCGCCGCTGCTGGCAACTTGCGGAGGCCTCGTTTCGGTCTCCTAACGTCCACGTGCGTGTTTATGTTGACGCTTTATGTAACATCTGTGTGTTTCCCACATCATCATGGTTTATGTCTGTGTTGTGTGTTGTGTGGCAGTTGTGTGGTGTAGGGATGTTGGAAAGCTGTGACCATCTTCCGTCTCCACAGTCAATATACGTTCTGAGAAGGATGCTTGATAACAAACCACAAGCAAACTCTGCAGCTGCTGGTGTTGAAGGTGGGCGTGGAGGACCTGCAAGCTTCAGTGCTTGGCTGATCAAGAAGACCATGCTTCACCGCATAACAATGGCCATGACTGCGATGAGTGAGATCTCTTTCGTTGTTCCCCAAGGATGCACCGGATCCACCAGTAAGTGCTTCCTTGAAATGTGCCCTTTCCTTCTTACTTCAAGTCTGAGATGAATCTTGGCAACTACTTCAGTGACAATCTTCGATTCTGCACTTTTGTCGTTCTCCATCGCCTGCCATCTGCCTGACACCACTTGCTGCCGCCAGTAGCAAGTTGCTGAGACCTTGGGTGCACAAGTGGCTAATCCAAAATCAAAAACTCATGATGTAGATCCATCTTGCAGTCTCTTCGGTATCAACACCTCACCAACAAAATTCTTCCATTGGTGGAAGAACTCCGATCTTCTTGGCACTAACTTCTGATGAGTTTGCTTGCGTATTTAAAATCTGTCACAAAGATCTCTTGGAGCCTTACTTGGCAGCAGCGACTCTGAACCTCGGCAGCCACGGCCAAATGGCACTCAATGGACATCCATGGGACTAGACCTTGCTCCCAGACTCTCATGGATCCAATGTCCCGAGGTTCATTGGAAAAAGTTGACAACGCAGGAAGGAACGCCAAAGGTACAGCGGTTTGCATTGCATCAGTGCAAAAAGTCACCAAAGGCAGTCTGAGCACCCCAGCTGGCCCTCTTGGAGTTCATTGACATTGATGCCTGCAACAAGAACTAGAATCAAAAAAGATGACTTGCCCTCGGGGATTTTGAGACTCTTTGAGAAACATCGTGCCCAAGAGTAGCTCTGAGTCAAAAAATTGTCTGGTCGTTTGGGCAGCACAGTTAAAGGGCAAGCAAGCTCTTTGTGATGCTTTGTGCATACCAATGCCCTTGCCAGATGGCAAACTCTCATCAACACCACAATTGGAGTCATAACTTTCTAGACAAACTAGTCGGTTCAGATTCCGAAGCTGACAGGCCCCCGGTCTGCACCGGTCGGTCTGTCAGCAGTCTCCCGTCCTGCAAGACCATTTCCGCCAAATGGCGCCCATCACAGCTGAGCACCGTGAAGGCGCTCGCAGCCCACGCTAACAAGGCTGCGGGAGCGCCCGGGAGAGTCCGCAAAATCTCCTGCTGTTTCTCCATCTTCAATCTAACCAAAAAATGGAGGAGAAAAGGATAACATGAGAACCTCATTTTTGGGCATTGGATTGTTGGACCAACGGTTGAGATCATCAAAGCTCTCTCCTTCATAGCTGCATTGGACGCATCCGCATGATCGCAAAGCAGTCGCCTGGAACGGAACATGCCGTCAAATGAAAAGGTGCTAAACGGTTCCCTCATCAAAACAACAATAAAGAACATGCAGACCAGGTATGAGCGGCCTCTTCTAAACTATCAAAAGCAAGGCAATGACCAGGTCTGGTGGTCTTTCCGTTTGTCGTCTCACCGAGGTTCTGGCATAGCCCCCAAGGCACAAAGCCCAGACTCCCGGAGCGCACCAGGAGCAATGGGCACTCCGCTCTTGGCAGAGGCATCCTGCGGATTCGTCAACGAATCTGCGGCTTCTGTGACCTCTTCGATCCGCCTGCTTGTCTAGACATTCCAGGGGAAAGGACTATATTGATGTTTTGTCTAGGAAAAAATGAAATCAATTTTCTCCAGGCTTCAACGACCCACCTCTCGAGGGACCAGGGCCAGAAAGCTGCGCATGACGAAGAGCCAAAGAGGCACCTGGCTCTCCACTCTTCAGCCCCTAAATTTGAAATTTAATTTGTACAAAAAACATCTGAAAGTGAAAGCTTCAAACCCCAAACTCAGTCAATTCCTCTGCACCGACCAGGTTGCGCCTCGCTGCCCAGGACGGCAGCCGCCCCTGGTCCACATGTGTCAAGACATGTCAAGACTGTGTTTGAGTTCGGAGTTCGTCTTTCCTCGGTTTAAGCCAACGGAAGTCCAAAGAAGTGCGAACAAGGCAGGGCAGAACGCTAGGCAGAACGGCAAAATAAAAAATAGAATGAAACAATATCTCTGTTGCATGTCTTGACGAGCTGCGTCAATGCACGTCTCCCCGCACCTTCTGCGCTCAGAGATCGCCGGCTGCCTCTTTCCTTCATTGTTTAGGTTCGTTCTGCTTTACCCAGCAAACAGCAAAGCCTTCATGATACTGGCGAAAATCAGCCTCACCTTACTAGTCTGCCTGGTCAGCTATAGTAAATAAGCGTTATGTATTAGGTCGAACAATGAATGAAGTGGGGAGCTTCATGAACGACATGAAATAGAGCAAAGATGAGCAAAGCGCATGCGGCGCATGACCGTCAACTCCCAGTTTCGCCAAAGAGCACTCGCTATGCTGCTGTCCAAAAGCATGAAGAACTTGTCCAGTGTCTCGGTGTTCGGCTGGTTTAGGCTTTAGAAGCTGGAGCGGGTCCACTGGTGGCGGTTTTGCATAGGCTCTTGGTTTGCAAACGCGTGGACACGTTCAAAGACCTATGCACTCAGATCTCTGAGACCTCAAGAATACTATCAGCACCCTAAGCGTCTTGCTGGCTGGCTCGCTGTGCAATTGTTGCTGCTTCCTGACAGGGAATCTGATGATTGCTAGCATGTCGGTACATGTCACAGGTACGTGTACAGGAAATGTTGGTAGTATAATGGTCTTCTTCAAGTGCAAACCCACTGCATTGAAGACTTATTCATCCAGCAATTGACACACAAACCGCCTGCGCAGTAGTTGTTGTCCGCCGAAGCGCCCGAATGTGCATCTAGAGGTGGCCTAAATTCCAACACAAGCAAAGGGCCCTGATATGGGTCTCCAACACATGATACGGGAAAAGAAACACAACCCTAGAGGCAACAGCGCTTCTTCTATTCCACAAATCAATCATATCATCTGCATGAGTGGATACAATATTATGTCATGATCCCTTCACAAGGGATCAGCATCGCCAAATACAGTATTCAGCTCTGCACGGAGGAGGGCGGAGCGCCAAAGCGGCAAAGGCCCTGCGACCGATCAGGCATGATCAGGCTGCATCATCTTCGGACTTGACGTGGTCCGTTTATATAAGTTGCTTGATCTTGGCCAAGCTTATGTGCTCATGGTTCAATGGTTTCTGTTTATTTCTGCGATAAGTTTGGTGTGCTGCAGGCTTGCAACGCAGTCAGTGAGGCACTTCGATCGTCAGTGTCGCGGCTGTTCCAACTGGTGGGCAGAAACCAAACAAGTCTTGATTCTAGCATGCTTTGAGCTATCAATAAGTAGCAATAAGTAATAAGTATATTAACTATATATATATATACGTGATTCTTCCTTCCTAATATGTCTAATTGCTGCACCTCCGCCTGATTTTGAGGAAATCAGTGCAACAAAGTTGGGACACTTGTCGGCACTTGCTGTCGGCACTTGCCTGCAACCCCAGGCAAAAAGTTTGGCGCTGCTCGGATTCCGTTGCATCGCCAAGACCTCATCCACACGTCGTGTTTGTCGACTGACTCTTTGATGAAGAGTGGTAAATGCAGCAGCTGAGCACTCCTCTGCAAGGGTAGTAACAATTGTTGCATACTTCGGCTTGATGCTGGAGAATAGCTTAGGTCAAAGCCACTTGCTGCACACCCGATGCTAAGACACCTTCAAATTCCTCACGCGCAGGCCTCGAAAGCGCATCAGCTGCGTGCCACACAGTATATGGAGGTAAATCTGAGAAAGGCTTAAAGTTATTTGAAGCACCACTCTGTGCTAAACTTTTTGCAATCACTTTGGGTCTGAAGTAAACAGCGCTTTGGACTGCTCAGGAATACTTCGGAGGAGCTAAGCATGGATCAGTGATGATCAATCTGCGAATTCGCCGACGGAAGATATGGAAGATGCCCGTCTTAAATTTGGCACCATTGGACTCATCTCAAGCTTATCCCAATAGATCTCAGCGCTCGATCCATGCCGGAAGGAGGCTTTGTGCTTGATGCGACCGACTTCTGCTGCTTCACATAGGCCCAAAGCAATAAATTCAACCTCGTTTGGTTCACCGTATCTCAACCCTCCAGGCTCCAAGTGTCACATGGGCTGTCCCACCCTCCGTGTAAAATCTCACAACCAGTATCAGTCTCAGTACCTATACTGATTTTACATTATTTTACTGAGTGCTAGGCCTCCCTTCAAAAGAAAAACGTTCTGTCGAAGCACATTGCAGCCAGAATGAAGCCAAGTTGGCACAGGAGCTTCATCTGCAAACCTACAAAGGCAATACTTGACCCCACACCAAGTGACCCAGCAAGTGGAGTGGCACTGCCGTGTGGTGTCAGCTGGTAGAATTAGAGTAGAGATTATCTTGTTCCCCGCCTGCACCCACGAATTGTCCGAAGTCTGGATGGGATTTGACTTCCCGCATCACCTGTCAAGAGAAGCTACTAGGACGCTACTAGGAGCTAAGGGCCACGCTACTAGGAGCAAGGATGCTACTAGGGGCTCCTGGCCTTACTGCTAGGAACAAGAAGCCACTAGGAGCTTCGTTGCAGGTTAACATGAACCAACAAAATGTTTGTAATAATAACATGCTACTAGGGGCTCCTGGCCGTACTACTAGCAGCAAGGAAGCTACTAGGGCTCCTGGCCTTACTACTAGGAACAATTAGAATTTAATTAGAAGGGAAGAGTGTTGCCATCGCAGGTGGCACAGCGTCCCGCCTTTTCAAACTGCTGGGCTTGCATGCGCAAGCGTTCATCATGAGTGCTTGGGAAGACCTCCTCTTTCCATTTCATCTCCTCATTAGCGTTGGCTTGAACCATCTTGGGTCTTGGATGTACAAGAATCAAGCAAAAAAGGAGCATCTGCAGCCATGTCATGATTCATCGCCACTGTCACCCCCTCGCACTCCTGGCTGGTGCGTGCGCGTTGCGCATCGCGCAACTCCTCATACCAGTGATTCTTAGACGCATGCTTCTTGGCTGCTGAGGCTGCTCGCTGGGCCGCTGCATGGCGCAACATGGAGCCGGTCTCAAAGCCTTGGGAATGTGAGAATGTCTTGAGAAAACCGTGCAGTACAACCAGCTCATCAAGCTTCGCAGCTTCCCTAAAAATCTAATGCGAGCGCTTCTTCAGCTCCCACCCGCCCTCAGCGCCCTCAGGTGGGAGGGGTTTGCTATCCAACTAGTAACTACAAGTAGATACTGGCCTAATATGGCCTATACCTCATCAGCGGCCTACCCCCCTCACCCGGCCTTAAATATCTTTCGGGAACGGCCTGAGCCAAGGAGCGGCTGGAGCTGTCGTAGACCAAGCGCTGCTGTGGATCTCGGAGAGTCTCCCAGGCTCGCTGCACTCGTTGGAATCGCACTCCGTTGTCAGAAGAGTTCGTCACCTAAAGGAGCATCACCGAAAGAGCACGAAAGGAGCTTAGACCAGCCGACCAAAACATGTTTGGCTTGTCGATATTGGATAGCAGGTCAGTGTGCCTGGTGAATGAGGGATCGCTTTCCATGGCGAATGTCCTCTATGATCGACCTTGAAAGGGTTCTTTGATAAACTTTCCGCCACCTGAGCTTCCTTGAGTGACATCCTTACCACTAGGAGCTTCTAGGTCCTGCCTGCCCCTTAAAAAAATATGTCAAAGAACATGCGATGCATTCTGATGCAAATGAGATACGTCGGGATGATGCTGCTTTGCCAAACGCAAATATGCATCTCTGAGCTCGCCATGCGTCGCAGAAGGGCGAACACCCAACGCTGCGTAGAGGTCGCAGAAGCGCCCGACACTTCGGCGCAGCATGAGCTTTGATGCTGGCCAACCGCGAGTTGATGCGCCGCGGTGCGCTTTTACTATCAAAAGCAAACAAAGCAAGCAAACAACGAGAGTGTAAGAGCTTAGCTGGCTTAGCTCCTCCAAACAGGCCCGTGACAGTTTCATTATGTTTTATCTAACCTCCGAACTAAACACAACAAGCATCCATCCAGTATGCAGCCCCCTACATAGCTGAAATAGCCTCGAGCCTCCACAGGCACAAAACATCAACTTCAGTGAAACAAGTAGTCATTGAAAAAGTCACAAGAGTGGTTGTTGCCTTTCCGGATAAATTAACAAATCTGAAAATCTGATAGAATTTGATGTTTCAGTGTCTTCAGTTTTAGCCAAATAGGAAGCTCCAGTGTTGGGGCCCGGCTGTACGGCACGTTCTCGCAGCCGCCGGCAGGCGGAGCCGGGCCACGTTTCCACCGCGTCCTGAGACACAGCGAAGGATCGCTCGTAGAACTGGTGAGTCCCATCCCTTATGTTTGCTCCTAGTAGCTTCTTGTTCCTAGTAGTAAGGCCAGGAGCCCCTAGTAGCGTCCTGCTCCTAGTAGCGATGCCCTTTGCTCCTAGTAGCGTCCTTGTTCCCACGCGTCTAGGACGCATGATGCATCGGTTTCAACACATTTAAACATAAATATGTCGATAGACTTTCCTTCATCGGGCCCTAAAGCCTATAAAATCGAAGCAATCTGAGTCAATCTGAGCCTGTTTCCATTAAATTAATCTGATCACAATTCTCCCAAAGTCCCGCTCTCGCCATTCTATTTCTGTCCCGTCAGATCTCGCCTCCGGGCGAATGCCAACTGAACACTCCACCAGCTGCTGACAACATGCAACCAAGGCCGCAGGGTCATGTACTTCCAGCCTAGGAGCAAGGACGCTACTAGGATCTCCTGGCCGTACTAGGAACAAGAAGCTGCTAGGGGCTGGAAGCTCGTTGGAACCCCCCCAGCCCCACGTGGATCGTTTTGCAAAGTGCGGTCGCGCTCTCTGGGACAGCCCCGGCTCCATGCGGCGCACCACGCGCTTGGCGGCAGCCAGTGTGCTTTGTTGCAGCATCATGTCCTTAAGACGTCGTCCTCCTTTCTTCTTTTGTATCTTCCTTCTTCCTCTCTGTGTGATGCTTCAGGCTACAAAATTCGTACGCTCATCCTGATCTGGATTCTGAGAAATGGACCGCCAGGCCACCATCTGCACAAAAATCCTGCAACGTCGGAATAAGAGCATCGCAACGGACATGGTCTCATATCACACCTTGACAATTTGAATGTCCAGTCCTTTAATGATATTCTTCCTGACTTGTCTCTATCCTGCCAAGCAAGGCATGCTGACCGTATAAAAGGATCGAAACGGTTGAACGATTACAGTACATGAGTTTCATCCAAAGGTCCCTGCAACAATTTGTATTGCAGGAAAGCTTTCAATGTAATATGGGAAGTTCAAGTCAAGGGATGCTTTAAAGTTTCAAAGTTCACAGGTGTCGAATAGCACACACATTTTGCAGAAACTGGGATCGGGTCCCAAAGCAACCAGCATCGTTCAATCCATTCTCGACCTTGTGGAAAACACAGAAGTAGCGACAGAAGTAGATGGCCGCATAGCGGGCCGCATAGCGGGCCGCACAGAAGCGGGCTGTCGGTCTCTGTGAGCCAGACTGGCAGCGACTGCCGACGCTTCCAAAGAGCTCGTCCCACAGGATTTCAAGACCTCACAAGTAGTCAGTCTGAGAAAGTCTGAGAAAGTCTGAAGTGTCTTGTTTAATGTTGAATGCAGAACGCATGTATGCACTGAGGTGATGACAGCACGCAAAACGTCCGCCTAGCACAGAGGGTTGCATATGCAAGATGTACAGTAAACAAGCAACATATGGGGACATGTTGCCAGTAGCTTCAAGGAGTGCAAACAAATGTGTTCTGAACGCCTCTGGCCACAAGAAGTTCAAAGAAAGAGCCGCACGGCAACAAATGTGCTCTGGTGACAAGGGCACCAAGTACTCAAGTACAGTACTGTAAAATTGAACACTCAAATATTAGGCATAATTTGGTCAACCTAAACCTACTATTCTACTGTATGATACCTCATTATATTCTAGAGCTTGTGCTCTGCGTAGGCCTTGCCCATCTCATTCGTTCCGGGACTTGTCCAGTGTCGAAACCTCAACAACATGTAAATGACAAGTGGTAAAAATCCCCACCATTCTCCACCAGTATTCGTATACACCATACATCATAGCTTTGAGGTAAGCCAGAGTTTCCAAATCAAGGACTGGGGTCCCTGCCATCCTTCGCCTATTGGTGGGGCACGTGCACATGGAAGTGATTGAAATCAGTGTTTCAGGCCTTTGTGTCACTGTGTAAAATACCTGAAACCCACCCTCCTTTCGATTTTGAGTCTCCAAATAGCAAAGGAGACTCCACAAGTAGACTGAGTGCTGATACGGTCTTGCTCCAGCGGAGGAGGTGGACTTGGCGATGAGCGATCAGTATTTTCCAGGCACAATTTGCCATTCAAAAGCATCAGTGAGCAGTGAACACACACACACACGTAGGCATGGCTTTGTCACAAAATAAAGGAATCAATTAGGGAGCCCAATGTGAGAGCTCGGAATAAAAAGGACTATCCAGCTGAGAGCAAGCAGCTTGGGTCCCGACCCCTTTTCCCTCTCTTCCTGCAATTCCTCCAAGTGTTCAGCTAGCCATCGCCTCAGTGGGTCATGTGAAGTACACTGCCCCACTGCTTAGACCCCCACTGCTCACGGATCGTAAGTGAGATGGAAAGAACCCCACAGAAACCGTTCTGGGCTTCTCACAGCAGGCCACGTTCTGCGCAGAAGGCCTTCCGGGAGACCCGGCCCTCACCAGCAGGGTCCTCACAGAGGCGACAGTTGGTACCAATCACATCGTTGTACGACAGCCACTTCCTTTGAAACTACTGATTCAATTTGACCACAAAATGTCAAAAGCAAGATGGATGAGTGAGTTCCATCAGGCAGTTTGTTTGCTACATGGCATGTTCAAGTTCAAAGACTGCAAAGTTAATGAAGTGTGCGGCGGTCCCATTCGCTCCAAAGGGAACCTCGTAAAGAGGCCTGAAGCAGTAGAGGGAGGGACAGCGTAAGCATCTACAAGTTCTCAACAACCACCATGCAACGAGAACCAAAATCCCGGATGGGTTGCACAGCAACGCCACCTTTCTTTGCTGATCCCCAGCCCCTACTTCAAGGTTGACCTGAACTGCCTCGGGTCTTCGTGTTCAAGTTGTGACATGAGAAGAAAGTGGAGAATGCAATTGGGCCAACGCTTCACAGTTGCATTTGAAGCTTATGACCACAACATACGGACTGAAATGGCACAACTTGCTCTTTGGCCCAGCTTTCTCTCTTGCACCTCGAGCTTGCTAGCATCGACGGGCACCACTGCAGGCAATACCTGTCACCAAGTTGCAATACTCAAAAACTCTCAAAGCCTTAAACAAAAGCTAAACAGCTGT
Organism: Durusdinium trenchii; assembly: GCA_963970005.1. NCBI lineage: Eukaryota > Dinophyceae > Suessiales > Symbiodiniaceae > Durusdinium > Durusdinium trenchii. Next base: position 64,233 of record CAXAMN010013536.1, on the reverse strand, counting down.
TAAACATCATTAAACAGTGTCATTGACGAAATGTCAGAAGTTCGTCTGAAGGACTCGTGTGAAGTTGAGCTACGCCGGTGTCTCAATGTCGTCGCCGATTTGAACGAGCCCGACTTGCCGCCTTCTCTAAGAGTTGGCGCTCAAGGTACCCAGAGCCATCTTCATCGAAGAAGGCAAACCAAGCTGCAGGATCCTCCAAAGACTCAACCAGTTCAAAAACTTGCTGACATTTTGGAGCAAGCTATCTTTGACATCTGGAAAGAGAACACAATACAGTAAGACCAGCGCACAAAAGACACGGTAGAATCACAAGCAGAACACAAGGGGATAGAGAGAAACAACATAGACACGCTCATCATTTCGACTCCATGCATGGGCATTGCCCTGCCTCTCGAGGATCTGGTGGCCGGGTTGGGGGCGGTTGAAACTGCTGACGGCACACGGGGCAACGGGGTGCGGCAGATTGGAGGGAAAGCTCCGTGGCGCATGCAGCACAAAGGAAATGCCCGCAAACCCGACCTCAGATGTGTTCTCAGTCAAATGAATGTAGCAGACTGACGGACCAAACGAGCACCCAAACCCAGATGACAAACCGCATGTAGTCAAAGGGCACTAGGAACACTGGCTCTTAGAATCTTTGGCTAGAATCTAGAAACAGTGCATGAGATAGTCTGTATCTGCACATACCACATCCATACCACACACGTGACACCGATCTGTTCCAACCAATCGAACAAGTGGCGACCACCGGCATCGAAAAGGACAGCTGGACCACCCTCACCTTAGTGTCCGAGGAGAAACATCTGAGACCGTTGCGACATGTTGTGACGCATGTTGTGACGCACCTTGTTACACTTGAAAGAACTCTCCAAGGACTTGACTTACCACATCTTACGACTCACATGTGAACTGACCCCTTTCTCATCTTTTTGCTACTAGGTTGGAGGCCATCGCTTCTAGGGTTCACCTGCACTGAGGCCCGTGCAGAGTGCTCTGAAGCATACCGGGCATTCAGCCAGTCCCTCTGCCTTCAGGATAGTTCGGTGGGTTTGTTGCAAGGCTGTTCTGTTGGAAGGGACCAGCAAAGAACCCATCAGCATCGCTGCTATACGTCACAACACCATTCACTGTCGTGGGGATCGGAAATTCCAGCAATGCCAGGAGCCCCTAGTAGCGTCCTTGCTCCTAGTAAGGCAAGCGCCCCTAGTAGCGTCCTTGCTCCTAGTAGTATAGTAGTAAGGCTAGGAGCCCCTAGTACCGTCCTTGTCCTAGTAGTATAGTAGTAGGGCTAGGGGCCCCTGGTAGCGTCCTTGCTCCTAGTAGTAAGGCTAGGAGCCCCTAGTAGCGTCCTTGCTCCTATAGTA
>CAXAMN010013536.1:0-59548 GCA_963970005.1 Durusdinium trenchii | reverse complement strand
GCAAGGCCAGGAGCCCCTAGGAGCGTCCTTTCTCCTAGTAGTAAGGCTAGGAGCCCCTAGTAGCGTCCTTGCTCCTAGCAGCGATGCCCTTTGTTACTAATCCTGTTGCCATTTAGGCTTTGCGTCGAGATTCCGTTCTCCCGAGCGCAGTCCAACTCTGCAAGGCAGCTGGCCTTGACTTCTTCGCAGCCTTGCATACACTTCTGCAAAGCATCCGCAACCTTGGACAAAGAAAAGGACTATATCGGAACCAGTACAGTGCAGCTTCACGAAACAAAAGGTGACACTCCTCCAGGCGAGAACGCATTTCCAGAATGGTCCCTGGGCTTGAGGCGCACGGGGCCAGGCTTGGAAGCCTCTCTTAAGAGAGGCCTTGGCAAGACAGTCCAACAAAATCAAAGCAGAAAAAATAGCATAGTACCCAACCACTGCGAGGACAAGAATAACATGAAAATGTCGATCTCATCTATGGAAATAGCAATACAACAGCTGCCCAATGGGCTCACAGTGTGTCCTTAAGCTCCCAACAGCCATCGTTCGGTCACCGCTTGCCGCGTTGGAGACCCGCGTGGGGATCGAGGAGAAGCTGCTTCGAAGCAGCCGCAAAGGCGATCCACCTGTGTCATCATGTTTCATCATATCAAAACAGGCTCAAGACCCAATCCACACTTGCTTTGCACGGGACTGATGTTTTGAAATGTGAAAGATTAATCTAATCTAATCTAAGGAGTTTCACTAGTCTTCACCATGTTTGTCACATGCCAGCCACAATGTGGGCTCCGGATATGAGACAAGCCGCCAACTCACCCAGAAGCTCACGCCGGTCAGGTCCACCCCATGGCTCTGCCACACCTCTCCTCAGACAAACCAAAGCACACATGTCAAATGTTGGCTTTGATGGTTTTGCAAGATTGGCATGGAGAGAAACCATGTCATTCTCAAGAACGAAACAATTAGCTAAAGCAGCTGAGAACAGCTGAAACGAAATAGAATCTTTTAAACACGAATTGAGATCTGGGCAGCCAAACGATCGTCTGCGGTCCAAGGCCTCGTGCAAGCCATTGCCTGGGCAAGATCAAGAACAGCAATCGATGGCCTCCAACCTACTAGTGATGGCCTCCAACCTACTAGCGATGGCCTCCAACCTACTAGCGATGGCCTCCAACCTACTATAGCGATGGCCTCCAACCTACTAGCGATGGCCTCCAACCTACTAGTGATGGCCTCCAACCTACTAGCGGTGGCCTCCAACCTACTATAGCGATGGCCTCCAACCTGCTAGCGATGCCTCCAACCTACTAGCGATGGCCTCCAACCTACTAGCGATGGCCTCCAACCAAGCTTGAAACACAAAGCTTGAAACCTTCTGATTCTTGCCCACATTTTGACAGGTAGGAACTCAAGCCCCAGGCTAATCCCCATCATTGCTTTGAACTCTTCTGGCCTAAGCGAACCAGGATTTGAGGTGTGGAAACAAAGACACCCAAAAAGCATGTGGTGTTGTGCAAAACGGCAATTTGCCTGTCCCGGATACAAAGGTCTGGCGCTGCTTGAACCCGATGACCGGAGCAAGAAGGGCTTCCCTTCACTCTGGGTTGTCTTCATGATTCACAGCATCTGTGCGCAGCTACAGGGCATGAAGCCATCCTCCAACCTGTGTAGCCTAAACCGCACTACGACTTTGAAGTCATGTTGGCGCCTTTCAACTAGCCAAGGACACTTGTGTTCATGGTGTTCATCACAAGCCCCAAAAAGTAAGATTCAGCAGAGTCTTGTTGAGTCCTTGACCCATTATTCAGCAGCCTTTGGCGACCTCAGCGTTTCGCTGCACTGGTTGGAGCTTCGCTTGGAGCTTAGCTAAGCAGCTAAGCGTTGCTTGAAAGAATTATGATTTTTAAAAAGGAAGCCAAGGGCCCCTTAAACAAAAGCCCTCATTAAGGGGGGCCCAGGCCCTTACCTTTTTCATCTTTATGCCTTGCTGCTTGGAGCATCTCTTCGGATCTTCTGGGGCTCTTCTAGGGCTCCTGGCCGCTGCGAGATGGAGGTTCTCCACAACCAAGGCCTGGGCGGTCAAGTGCTGCGAAGCTCTCCACGGCAAGCTCTCCGTTCCGGTTCCCAAAGGTTCCGACAGACCCACATGGCTGCTGTTTGACCTCAGAGTTTTTGCAACCTGTCTCAGCGTTCCCACAAGTGGTCAATCAGAGACAAGGAGTCTTTGTCACAGCTTCGAGCACATTGTTTGAGCAATTGTGCAGTGACTTGGAATCACAGTGCGTGAAATAGAATGGCGGTTCATGGAACAGGCTGCCCAACCATAATCATCTGTGATGGAAGCATCTGCGCCACACGACAAAAGGCGACGAGAGCAGCATAAACTCCCAGTAAGCCTCAAGCTGATACCAAGGCTGGAAAGAAAGGAAATGGTCGGGATTGACTGAGTTTCTTTTCATGTCATGGATGTTTCAAAACGTATTGAGCAGTAATCAAATCCACGATGGTCTGGCCGGTCGTATGCTGCTGCAAAGCGAGTGGTATTGTAAGAAACTTAGCTGACATGTGTGGTCTTTGCTCTCTGGGTCGATTCTAGCTTCAACCAATCGATCCAAAATGGAATGTCATAAGAATGCGACGTGTTCCTTTGATGTCACAGCTTCAGCCATGCTTCGGCTGTTGTGCTGTGGGTCTGGGTGTCTAAGATAAGCACGCCGCAAGCATCAAGGGAGTGACCCCTGAGGGCTGCAACAAAATGCCACACATATTCTTTCGCGATGATGCTCAAGGATTAAGTCCTATTGGTGAGGCGTCATCAAAACTGCTTTTAGTTCGCTTGCCACGTCCCTTTTACTGAAAACCAATGACTTCAGCTGTGTAGACTTCTAAAACGCAAGCACGACTAGGTGTGCCGCCAGCTTAACAAACATGCAGTGGAAGCTCAACAGGAACACATAGGGTTTGCTGCTGTTTCTTACAGCCTACCATGTCATGTCAAGTGCCTTCGTGCCAACAATGAACAAACGATGAAAACGGTTGAAAACCTCTGAAAGTACTCCCCACAAACGCCTTTCTGAGCCAATGCATCGACTGAAGCTCGTGCAGCTAAGAGAGATCCAACCTCAACACATCACAAAACTTGTAGCAAGTGCTGGGTTTGGGCAAATGCAAGAAGACAAATCAGACAAATCAGAAAGCTACGAAATCCTTGCCAAGAGCACAAAACTTTCACTTGGATGGAAAGTCCTTCCGTATCTTCCCTTCCTATGTTTTGTTTTTGGGCGGTCTTTGAAAAAACATGTCACTTCGTTCCTCCAAGGCAGTGGCGGCTTCTTCTGACCCTACAAACGCAGCATAGTGAAGCGCCGTGAGCCCTTCCTCGCAAGGGAAGAAGGACCAAAGGGCCAGCACGGTGCACGATGGTCGATGTGAATTTTGGAAAATGCTCTGGAAAAGCCTGGTCTGCCCTGAAGGAGATGCCCACATCCAGCAGTCTCTGGAGTACCTGACAGTGGAGGTCCTTGTCAACACTAAAGACGTCTAAATCTACATCACGAAAGGGTTTCGTGACATGGCTCTGGGAAAACCCGCTTGGGCTCTTCTCAAACGGACCCCAGAACAGAAGTACTGTGTACTCACTTGTAAGATGGAATGAAACCCTCAGTTCTTTTGAGTTGAAACCCAAAGAGAACATCTTGAAACATCTTTCAACAGGTTGATCTGCACCTTGAAAGCTTTTGGCTCCGCAACGACGCTCATGGCCGCGTACTCCTCAAGAGGAGGAAGAAAGTCAGTGCTATGATGGAAGCGATTGAAGTCATTTGAAGGGTTCGTGACATTCAATTTCATGTGGTTTTGACATCCAACATTTATCTCTAGAGAAGAGGGAAGCAAAATGGGTTCCATTTTGCCAACAAAACTGTTGGGGTTCGGAAGTCATTGATTGTGGAATGCCACATTGAACATCCCACTCATCAGCCCGCTCTCCAAACTATCTCTGATCATCTTTGAATAGAAGGCTTTTGCTCCTGCGCTCCTACGTCCCTTGCTACGTCCCTTTGCCGATGCCGTCAGAGCCAAGAGGCCAAAATGCTGCGGCCCGCTGTATCGCAGCAGCCTTCGCCCACGTCCAGGACTTCAGAGGGGCCCATCGCCTCAAGGAGCTGATGAGCTGATGGAGACTTGGAACCGTCAACCGATTTGCCATTTGCCGTTTGATGCGAAAAGCTGTTTACAATTGCACACCAAATGACCACGACAGTGCAAGTCTGCAAGCCAACGATGTAAAAACAGGCAAACGAGATGAAAACATGAAGGACCACAAGCCTCTCAAACCGCCTCTGGTGAAAGCATGTGGAAGATATCCGAGGCCCCGACATCAAGGGTCTCTGCAACCCAGTCCCATTTGCCTCAGAAACAACTAAGGCTGACTAAAATACCCCTGAAGAGCAAACTGTGGAATCTTCCAGTGTCAAACGTCAAAGGCAATAGCTTTTTTGTAGAAAAAATGCTACAAGTATGCCCCACTGCAAACAGAGCTCAGCCAGACCTCCCTCCCACAACCATTTGGCAGTCAGGATCCCGTACCAAAGCTGGCACGTCGAAGCACCTACCACGGATTGAAGCCTTTACAACTAACAAACATTAACAAACCGTAGACTTAGATCATCAGCTAGAGCCTTGCAGCTTTGGACCAAAGTGTTACTGTATTTCTTACGCTTTACAAATACAAAAGCACAAAAAGTTGCGCTTCCAGTTGCACGTCGAAAGCCATGAAGCCCTAGAACAAGCCCTCTTCGATCCTCTTCCCCGTTTCTGTTCGGCACCTCTTCCGAGAGCCATCCGACAAGCTCTGATCCAACCTTGTACGTTTCAATGTCGCAATGTTTTACATGGTCACACAGGCCTTCCATAGCCCTGTGGCTAGAAAATTCTAGGCAAAGCCTAGGTTGGAATCCATCGCTCTTAGGGGAGGCCATCGCTAGTAACTTGGAGGCCATAGGCGGCCATAGCTATTAGAAACAAAGAAAAGCCATGTCTTTGGTCACTTGCTTTTTTGTTGTCCTCATTTCTGCTCTGTCGCCATCACCCGCGTGGACTTTGGTCCACTTTCATCAGGGCGCTGGCGAGAGCTTTTGCCAACAGAGGTTGCAAATGATACGCAAAAAATTGAAAAGCAGGCAACAAGCACTTCATAAGCAGGACTGTGGCTGATGTTTTCCTATTCTGAAATATTAAGGGAGCTTCCTCCATCAGCAGGTGAGACTGTTGGCGAGCGCCCTTGAGGCTCTCTTACAATTGAATCAGCAATGTCTTTGATCGCTATCCACAGCACTTACCAGAAGCTCCCAAACATGCTGGAGAAGAACCCCTTAGACTCTTCTTCGCCGAGATCTTCTTCTAAGTCTTCGTCACTCGGCATCGGCTTTGTACCCACAGGGCACAATTGACAACCGGTGTACAGGTTCTCCCAATCCTCGAAGGACATGTAAAAGAGGCCGTCGTTCTGATGACGGACCTTCAAACGAGCCTTGAGCTCCAGATTCTTCTCCCAGCAATCAGGAAGCTTGTTTTCTTTGCTGTAGTCTGCCCAATCACCTTTCCACTCTCCAAAGCCCCAAGGATTTCGAATCTGGACCAGCCGTATAGGCTGGCCATTGTCCATCTTCTCCTCAAAGCATTTCAACAACGAGTAAGCGTGGTTTGCCTCCACTCCATACTGGAGCCGGACTTGTGAATTCATTTCTGGGGTGCTGATGGGCTTGTCGTCCAGGAAGTTCACACTGCAGGACACAATGTGCTTGTCAGCAAGAGCGCCTGAGATAAATTGGAAAAGCTGTTCCGAGTCCATGGGTTTTCTGTCTCGATTCTTTCGTGGCCGCCCTTCTTGGGGCTCTCTGGCTTTCATATTCCTAGAATAGTAACTGATCCAACCATTCTTCGTCTTCTGTAAGATCTCAGGGGTTTCTCCAGTCAAGAGTTTGAAAACCCAGCTTTCCATTCCGCCGTAGATCTCACCATAATTTCCGCAGAACTTGGCAATGGCCTTTTCCAGCAACGGAACCCAAATCTCTTCACCCAAGGGTTGTGCGCAGCAAGGACGTAAAATCCCGTCGGCGCTCCGACATGGGACGAACTCATCGATGACAACCTTTACCCACTCCTTCTTATCCATGTGAAAAAGCTTCACGGTGTACTTCCCGTCCTCCGTCAAGTGCTTCTCACTGAACAAGTTCTTGAGACGTTGAGGTTGCTGGGCTAAAGCACTCAAGGAAGCCAACAAATAGCAATCTCCGACATGTCCTTGTTTCACATCTTGTGGTCGAACTTCATCAAAAAGGACCGCTTCGCTGGAATTGCCCAACATCCGAGCCCGCACCCATCGGTCTGGCTTGCCCATGTCCAACTCAGGAAACCTGTGGCGCAAAGCGAATCCAAGTGATTGGAAGGTCCATGCACCTGTCACCTTCACTGAGTAGACCTATTGGCTGCTAGGAATTCCCAAAAGCCAACCTCACCGCCTTGTCATCTTCTGTTTTGTTTGAAGCAATCTTGAACCCCTTTAACCTCGTTTGAACAAAGGCCCCAAACTCTTTTGCGTACTGCTCGTCACCTGGAATTCTTGGTGCTCCTCTCATCATGTGGGAAATCTGGATCGATGAAGGCTTTGCTCAGATCATCCTCGCCGTTGTTCACGTCTGCTCGACAGCACACAGGTGCCACTTCGTAACCTCGGCTGTGACTCCAAAATCGAAAACTACAACTAAAACATGTGAAAAAATGAATCACTGGCACTTTGGAAAGAACACCTGCCCCTGTTTATGCTGAAATCCTGGTCTTCCGACAACCCAGCTCTGAAACACGCATGGTCAGCCACGCATGAATGTGCAACTTGGTGGGAAAGAAACCTGAGAAGGGGGAAACGAAAGCCAGTAGACACCAGCATGCAGCATCTTGGTGTTGCAAATGATGCCGCCAGGCTAAAACTTGCAGTTTCCATATCACCAACCCAATGGAAATGGCCCCACCTAAACGCAAAAACGCCATTAAGCTTCAGTAGGAGGCTTGCAAATCGTTCATCGACGGAGTGTCCGGCTGAGGCCTTTGACCACACCCTACACCACTCGGCAACTGAGTCGGTGTGCAAGAACATAGAACTCCACCCAATCGATTCACTATTGATATTCCAATCGCTTCTTTCTCTCTCTCTCTCTCTCTGTCTCTGCACTACTTCTGGTCTGCCATGCCCACTCACGCCTTGCCACAACTGCGCATATGCAAACATGTGTTTTATGGCTTTTGCTACAAACGACATCCTTTTGTAGTGTTGTGGTTTGTTGCCACTGTTGTCCTTCGTACAACTTCAATTTTCTCGGCAGAGGGATCCGGGGGGAATCGAAACCGAGGAGGGACGTCTGGCAAGTGGTTCTCCAGAAACAACCAGTCAAGCAAGTTGATCATCCTGATGAACCCGAATGAAACCAACAAGGGAAAGAACACCGACAGTGAATCGCTGTTCCACTGGTTTTTTTGGATACACCTTGTGAAAACAAATGCGCCTTCGTTCGCAGCAACGCTCAAGCCTCAGGTAACGTAGAATCTTCATGAAACCCCGCCATTTGGTATACAAATTAACAAAAGCATAGAGAAGCTTGATGCAAGTGATGCCACAACAATCTTGTGTCTTCATCACCAACGTACCAACATAGGCTATATACTATGATTTAGGCCCTCGGATCCGCATCTGCCCTCCAGACTCACTTCGTTCGCAGAAACTAACTTCAGCCTACCGGGCCTACCGGCAGGCTTTCGCAAACGTTGGGGGATACTGAAGTCCCATCCATCTCAGCTAGGACTTCGGGAAATCCTCACGAGCGCAAGCAAGTGCACTCGCCACATGGACCTTCGGTGTGAATGCGCCGGTCGAGAGCCCGAGGGCGTAGCCCAGGGGCCTCAAAGTCTTCCTACTCTTGCTGGTGAACTTTGAGTGCTGGAGCTTTCCTACGTCCGTCTCTTCATTTTCATCCCACCCCCTTTCCCATTTCCTTCTCTATCTATCTATACAAATCTCCTTGTCTGGCCTTTCACGAGTCTCTCGAACGCCCAAGGTGACACAAAATAAGGCCGCTCGCAAAATCTTGCCCGACCAACATCTCAACCCCAGCACAATCCCAAAAACCGCTCGCGACAACCTTTCGTGACTGTCAGCAGGTTCTTTCTTTGTGGAGTATGCTGGGTATGAGAAATCAACGCTGCAACTCACTTCCAGTCAAGCAGCTGAAAGGTGATTTGGTGACTCTCAGCATGGGCTTGAAAATTCGCTTGCCTGGTTCAAGAACTACCTGCACGGGATTGCCATAAATGCACTCCACATTTTCACACATCAAGAATTTGAAGGTGTACTTCATGGAGTGCTTGGTAGGATTCGAGAAGGCGAACTGGATGTCTCCTGTCCCATCTTCGCCCAAGGTGGCAAGGGGATTGAAGGCCGGTTTGTTGGCTGTGATCCAGGCAATGAACCTTTGTGCGAAAAAGGAAAAATGAATCTACTAATAGCTTCTTGTTCCTAGTAGTAAGGCCAGGAGCCCCTAGTAACTTCTTATTACTCAGTCCTAGTGGAAAATAAAACATGCTTCCAAAAGAATAATCCCAGGGACTCATGCACTTGGATTGTTCCATCCTTGTTTGCATCAGCCTCTTTGAAGAGTTCCTCCGCACTCTTTCTAGGAACACCCAGGCGCTCAAACAACTTGAGCATTTCGTCTTCGGAAAGGACACCATCACCCGATGTGTCGTACTTCTCAAAGAGTTCTTGCAGGCGGCGCTTCGCAGACATGACTAGGCTCTTGTTGGCTGACCAGCACTGATCAGAACGTTTGCAAGAATCCGTGAAATCCTAGCTTGGGCCTCAAAAATTGCATTAATTAAGCAAGCAAACACAAGAACACCCACAACAAACAGATGTTGACTCAAGCGGGGATGAACAAAGACAACATACACAACCTGTCAGGGTATCTCAAGAAATAGGCATAAAAGTGTGTTCTTGTTGGGAACTGCCGATGGCCATGGACGGCCTGGATTGTCACCAAGTTAGCCTGGGAAAGGTGCACCCCTGGATCACCATTTGGCAAAGCAAAACCCAGAAAGCACTATGTTTTGCTTTGCTGTCTCCAGAGCGTAGCATCGTGAGCCAACTTTGCTTGGCTTGCTCTGCTGTTGTGCGCCTGCTCGTGGCATCAAGATTCATAAGATTCATCAAGGCTCGTAGCTGCAAGTCCTCGAAAATCCTCTCTCTCCCAGATGGTTCTGCGTCAAACAGGGGACAAAGTCGGGACGAAGTCGTGATTCGGTCCACCAAAAACTTCAACTCCAGATTCAGTGTACAAAGTGCCAAAAAAGCGTTCCGAGAATTCCCAGCTTGCACTCATCCTGCAGAGGTCTGTGACAATACAACGAGGTTTGTCAAAGCGGACCCAAAAAAGCATTCCTAGGCCCCTAGGCCCGAAGCCTTCATGGGTTTGGCTTTTTAGCCAAGTGATATTGACAAAATTTGAAAGCAAGAAGCAAAGCGAAGCCAAGCCACGACTTTGGTCCATCGAATGATCTCTTTCACCCACACCACAGCTCTTCCTCGAAGGGCCACCATGCCCCCGCTGGAGATGTTTCTCTGCAAAAGCAAAACGCCATCCTTTGGTCCTGGAAAGCGACACCAAGCCCATCGTGGTCTAGGAAGAGGAGCCCTCTCCACATCTTGGCCAACTGCCCCTGCAATGGCCTACTAGTAGCTTCTTGCTCCTAGTAGTACGGCCAGGAGCCCCTAGTAGCTTCTTGCTCCTAGTAGCGATGCTCCTGTGTCCTTGCTCCTACTAAGTTCTTGCACAAAAGTGACTAAACTTGCTTTCTCTTTCTCACTGGCACAGGTCCTAGACTTGTGGCGGAGACTCCAGCTAGCAATGGCCAATAAAAGGGCTTCATCTTTTTGCCCCTCGCAGATCGGCGAATGTTTCCTGAAAAGTTGATATTGATAAGTGAAACCAAGTGAACAAGCTGCACGCCAGCGAGCAATTTGTGGAGAGCAAAGAAGGCGCCCACTGATTTGCACAGCTTTGCGCCAAGCAGCTGGCCACATGCGCCGCCATCTCTTCTGCTGGGAATGAATTCTTCGGCAAAGGATCCACCCCCGGCACCTCATGAGGCGACGAGGAGAATGGACGCAACGAGTTGAATTCTGTAGTGCTCGGAGAGCAAGGGAGAAGTAATTATACAGTAAATGATTGCAAAAAACATCAAAAAACAAAATATGTATTCAGATTTGGCGCTTGATCGATGCAGCTTCCAATTGCAAAAACCTTTCCATCAATAGCGCCAAGATCAGCCTGCGCTCAAGCGTTTGGTCTCGCGCTTTGGAGTTCGAGAAATTGCATCTTTGCGTTCAATCTGTTTTTACCTTTTTTGTTTCTTTTAAGTCCGCCATTAATTAAGTGGGGCGCCTACTTAATTAAGGAGGTACGCTTCCGGGTAGGACGCAGGATAGCTCACGCTCGCACTATTATAGAATTTGATTCCGAGATCTTGAGGAGACAACTTTTTGCAAATTGCTTGTCTTGTTGGGATGCCTCAGAACCATTCGCAATCTGCAATGTCCTTGGACCGCACAGCAAAAATATATTCTCCAAAAGCCCTCGTGTAAAGCCATCAAGTAACGTGGAAATTGCTAGTCCTCCGAAACTTCTTATCAGTCAAGACTCGTGGCACAACTCCGTTGACCCTCCATATACGGCCCACAAATCCCTCAAAGCCAAGTTGCGGGGTCATCTTCACCCAGCCTTTCTCAGTGAGGCACTCAGGTGGCAGAAAGCTGCAATGCCTGTAATTCGGCCATCCAATTCCAAAAAAGCAAGCAGCTTCCGTCAACTACCCTACCCCACCACTTTCAGCTTTAGGTTGACTTTCTCCCAGTCACGGTCTCATGCCCATGCTCTTGAAGACGCGCTCTGGACAGGGCCGGCCAAAGCGTGTCCAAAGGGTGTTGGCTGCAGCATCTTCGTTGGGATATTCAACTTGATAATAAGTCCTCGGTCTTTCACGTCAAAGCCGAACTGTAGACGGTTCCCCCTTCTCTCAATTTCGAGCAGACTGACCGATGATTGTTTAGCCCTTGAGTTCCAAGCTTCGTGATATTGTGTTTGTCTAGATACTTCTGGATGTAGCTTCTAGCACTCTTGGGCATTGTAGGACAGCAACATTCACTTCGGCTGGCCAAGCTAATCTGTAGATAAGGAAAGTAGTGCTTAAGCTCAGTAGCAAACTCCACCTTAGCCAAGGGGGGAAGGCGAACACGTTCACCAAAGAAACAAGAATTCCAACATGTTCCAACAGTTCTTTCGGAAAGAGCTTCCACTGCACCGAGCTGCACCCACAAAGCCAGCTCCAATGACCGCCACGTGAGCCCCACGATCCGCCAGTTCAGTCAATTGATCGTATTCCTCCAGATTTTGAAATTGCCATGAAGGACTCGAAAAAGTCTATCTTTGTGTTTCTTTGTTTTCCGAATTGTAGAAGGGAAATATGGTCTGATCGGCGACCTGTCTGTCAGCGTCCTTCTCAATCTCCTTCTGCCTCCCTTCTAAGTATCTTCGGTCGATTGGCCTGACAATCAAAATGTGCAACTTCTGGTTGCTCACGCCTGGGTCTCCAGCCTGGTGCCCGAGGTGGGTGAGACAGCCCACAAGCTACCGAAGTCACAGCCAGTTGCCACGACACAATAGTCCTAAAGCCGGGGAAAAAGGGAAATCTTCTGAAATCTATATACACGCTCTTCGCTCTATCTCCAAGCTCTTCGCATCGACTCTTCCTCTCTCTCTCTCTCTTTCCTCTAACGCTCTCAGCAATCAAGAACGATTGGATCGACTCACGACTGTTCCTGTAAGAGGTGCAGTTTGACGGTGATCCAGCTTGGGTTGTTCTGCTTGGGATCGCGGAAAGGCCAAATGAGATCTCAGGGATCTGTGAAAGCCTTTGCTAGATTGAAGAACGGTTCCAAGCTTCGTAGGCAACACGATGTTGATCAGAGGAGTTCAATTGGACCACCACCTGAAAAAAGAAGAGAGTGCAATGAGGCGCTTAGAAACTGGAAGTAATATATACAAGGTCTTTATGACAAGAACACACATCAGACATCTCAGATGATCTGAACTCAGATCTGTATCATCTGGAGCTACTCGTTTCCACCTCGTTGCCTTGGAGCTTCTCTGCTGCTCCCCAGATCCAAGACACCTGCCCCATCAGGCAGCGGCAGCTATGAGCTACGCAGCGAGCTACGCAGCGGGCTACGCAGCTACAAAATGCTACGAATCTGTTAACAATTTACTATCCACTCCTTCATCTTCTTGCACACACTGGCATAGTCGACCACCAGCTTGCGATGAAGATCCGGATTGGAGTATGGTCTCACCATCCCAGGAATAAATTCAAAGTACCTTGAGGGCGGAATGCAAAGGAAGGACAGTCTTTCTTGACATATTTTGCTAGGATGAAGTCCAGATGCTTTTTGGCATCCACCAATGTCACCTCGAAGTTCCGACGCAAATGTCGAACTACCGCCAAACCAGCAAAGCCACCTCCTTCAAAGCCATTCAATTTTGATAAGAACACCCGTTCTGCTCTCCAGCCTGCTCCGTGATCTACTAGGGAATATCGGCACACAGTTTCAATTGGAATTCTGATCACAACAAAGCAGGTATTCTCAAAGCTTAAGCAGCTCCTAGAACAACGACCTTTTTCTTCTCTTTGGTCCAGAGGGGTGCATAGGCAAGTCTTTCGGTTGCCGTAGCCAAGGTAGCCACCAGCCCAAGCAATAAGAGCCTGGCGGAAGAGTTGCAGCAACGCAGGAACTTTAAAGGAACAACTTCTGCAGGAAGTTGCTAGGAGCAAGAAGCTACTAGGAGTAAAGGGCATCGCTACTAGCAAGAACGTTACTAGTAGGAGCAAGAGGACGCTACGAACGGAGCAAAGGGCTGCACCTATAACATCGGCACCGCTTCCGAGAGGACTCAGGATGACCTGGTGGAGTCGTGTCTGAAACCGGAACCTTCGCGTGAACTCCGTGCATCTGACTCACGCGAACTCAGTGCCATGCGCTCTACAGACTTAGACTTCGAGCTAGATGATGGTCTTCTGCCGGCCTCTGCCGTTTGCCATGGGACAAGGACGCTGTTTTGCTGCTTGGGCAGCTTGAGCCAAAACGAAGAAGACTCTGCATTTTAATGGAGCACGGAAATTTTATGGCATGCTGAGACTGCTGAGACAGCAATCTGTGCTGGACAACTGCATACAAAGGAAATGTCGCTTACATTTGCACAAGCAGAATGCATCTCAGCCAACTGCCCAGCCAGCTGCAACCGAAACGTGCCCCACACGCCTCACAGTTGTAGCTGTGAAGCTCCCAAAGAAGTGCGATGTCTACTCACCACAAAGGGCCCTGGAAGCCTTGAACTAGTCATCTCCTTGAGCGTAATTTGGGTTTTGTGTTCCTTATGTTCCTTATGTTCCTGGAGTTTGCATGAGGTTGCTCAACCTCCGTTCGCTTGACTCTTCCACACCTCTGGGTAAAGGTGCCTCTGGACCAAAGAGGCTCATGGCGCTCTCTGGAAGTTGGAACCTGTCAGCTGATCCTATTTGCAAACTCCAAGATCGAAACTAAACAAGGCACGGGAACAAACAACAAAGTCGAAAGCCACTCAACTCAGGTCTGAGCCTTGAAGTGAGATGTCGCCTTAGTATCCAGTGATATCTTGGCAACGACTGAAAATGTTGGCGGAAAAATGCTGGGGGGAATGATCATTATAAAATTCAGTACCCATTTTGCTTTCCAAACTCAGTTCTTATTCGGCACTCTCCATGAGCTTGGAAAACTCTAGTCTACAGTACTACAGATCTTAAGCGGGGGGATAGGCTGCTAGTAGGTAGCTTCCTAGTAGCTTGCTTAAGTAGCTTCCTGGTAGCTGGGACGCAGGAAAGCTCACGCTTCCTTCAAGGAAGCTCCCCTGCCTGAGGGCCGGGGGGGAGCTTCCTTGCAGAAGCACTTGCACTATTCATTTGGTTCCCAGATGTCTTGGCATCCCGACGGCCAGCTTATCGCCTGATGGCCTTTCGATTAGCAGCACCTGCAAGACAAATCGCTTCCGGCATAGAGGACATGCATCCAAAAGTTGATCTGTGAATGTTGTTTCCAAAACTCTGAACTATCGCAACGTGTTGCGTCAGATCCTTCCAGCTTCCAAAAGGAGAACGTCTCACATGTCATGTCACACCTGTGCTTGGAGGCCTCCTTCACTCCGCCGCTCTTGACCTGAGCCAGGCCCCTTGAGCTGAGATGGTCAGGCCCAAAGGCTGGAAGTAGTCGAGTCCGTGTAGAAAAATTCGTCTGTTGTTCTTATTGTTATTGCTGTGAAAGAAGCGTTTTAAACACATGTCAGGTGTGTATTGTCTTCTCCAAGACCTCACATCGAACCCCATACATCCTTATGCCGCTTGTTGGTTTGGAGACTGAGCAGTCTACGCACAGCATCACCCTCGAATGCCAGCTCCTCCCCTATATGCCAAGTGCTATGGGGTCCTGAATAGCGCAAAGCAGCTGCATCTCTTGTACCAAAGGGCACTGCTGTACTTACACATCAAAGGGCACTGTAGCCAACTACTTGGTGTAGTCAACATTCAGAAATGGTGCTTGTTCTGGTCTTCTTGCCACAACAGCCGCACCTTTGACTTCTCCCTTGATCGTAGCTGACACCTTCGACTCTGCATACGAAGACCTGACATGTCGGCAAACAAAGGCAGCAAAGAGATGCTCTGCTAGGCCTTGCGACGGGTCACACACTGAGCTTCAGACTCCGGGAACAGTGCCAGAGTCAAGGTCGTTCGAGGCCTGCTTCCAATACAACTCAAACAACTTCACAAGGAATAGAACCTCTAATGCTATGCAAAGAACCTTCCTATGATCCTTTATGAACCTTTAAACAAAAGAGGAGATCAGAAAAGCCCAGAATCTATGCAATCAATGAATCAGTGTCAGTAGTCACGGGTCACTCTCCAACTTTGACTATGTCAAGATGATCGAAAGACTCTCGTCATGACAAGCAGCTGAAATAAGCGGATCTCACAGGCGATTTCGACGTTGGGCTCCAACCACCTACAACGTCGCTTGCTGCTGGCGTGTCTTGTTTTGTCAAACATGTGCATTTTTTGCAGCGGTGCAAACAAGCGGCAAATGAGGAGAACTACACAAGCCATGCCAGACTCCTTCCCCCAGCCCGCAAACAGCTTTCAGGTAGCACCTGTCTCTGATCTCAACCAGCCCAAGCAGGATGCGCCTCAAAATGTTACGGTACACTTAAAATGATTAGAGCGCTTTCGTTTGTTTCGGACATAGCGGCCAAGAATCTTCGGCAAAGCCCACGCTTAAAGTCAAGAAGCAAACAAAGGCTTTAGGTCGCGGCAGCGGGGCTTCGGCAGGTAGCCGCATAAACTGTGAACGATCCAAACTCGGCGGACAAAGCCAGTCAGGTAGAAAACCAGAGCCGGTCATCACGCGTTCTTGAACGAACACGTGCATTCAGGCTGTCAAAGTCATCATGTGGCTGTGTATCTTTCTGAGGTTGTGGCTGAACACCTTGCAGCAAGAAGCTGCCACCTCCAGACCACAGTTGTACAATAATGAAAAGAGAGTTGATTGCTTTTTGCTTAGATCATAATCACGATGTAAAGGAGGCTCTGTGCTGAGGATGTGGCTGCCCTCAGAAGCTGTTTGTCTATGATTGCCTGAGAGAAACCACAGCAGGACAATCTTTGAGCAGTACAGCGGGCGAGGCTCCCAGTTGCCCAGCTTATTAATCAGCATAATACCAAATGTAGATCCAACAAAATGATGGTCTTCCATTGGTCTCTACTCCCTACCCGTCCTAATCTATTTTCTTGTCAGTGTTGCATGCGTCTACAATAATCTGCCGGTACGCTCAACAACATGTATGTATTGTATGTGACAGCTTTTTGCCCAGGTTGTCTGGCAAATGCTCTCAAGGCCTTGCTGAGAAGCTTGGGATGGCGCCACCAGGTCTGGGTCCTTTGGAAGATGTCGAGGAGCTATGTCTCTTTTTGGGCACCTGGCAGCCCCAAACCGACCAGGTATTTAAGACCTCAAAACGGCCACAGTTTACCTGCTATTGGCTCCTGGCATTACTACTAGGAACAAGAAGCTACTAGTAACAAAGGGAGGAGCAAGAAGCTACTAGTAGCAAGAAGCTAGTAGGTTGGAGGCCATTGCCCAGGACTTCAACACACAAACTCAACCTGCAACACCCCACAGTGTCGCCCATCAAGGGCCTCATAATTTAAAGGCTGGCAGCTCGTGTCTGTGGTCTCCGTCTGGTTTAGAAGAAGGCCTAGCCAGCCAACTGGAATCTAGACTGTCAATAGGCACTCCATGCACAGTCTACGAGTGTGCTTCCTTTTTGCCTACAGAGTAAAACTGGCAAGCTTTGCTGGAAAAATCGGGCCTCCTTTTTGGGGTACGGCTGCTGGAGGCAAACGGACGCCCTGCAATAAAAAATGGACGTCAGAAAGCGCCAGAGACCCACTATTGTATGATGCTAAGCTGACGACCATGCAGTGACCGAAAACAACGGCACTGAACCAGATTCCGAGGATCAAAAGTCGAAAGCAAATGGTTGCTGTCGAAAGAGAACTCCAGCATACAGCATATGTCTAAGGAGTCTGCCTTCTCCGCAGGCCTAGAGAAGTCGAAGGAGCAACTTTCTGTAAGACCTTGGGGAAGAACTGAAAAACTAAGCTAATGCGTACCCCACACTTCAAAACATCTTTACCTGCGAGAAATCAGTAAAACTATGTAAAACTGGCTGAACGGTCTGTCTCCGTGTCCTGTTCACACTGCACTCTGGCCTCCCAAAGAATGTGTCTTTTGCACCTCGGAATATATTTGCACTGAAAACAGATTAAGTCCAACAAGCTACTAGGAACAAGTGCATCGCTAGTAGGAACAAGTGCCTTACTAGTAGTAACAAGAAGCTATTAGAAACAAAAAGCTACTAGGAACATTTTTCAAAGCCAACGGGACACTATCTCAGCTGAGTCTTGCGACAGACGTTGTGGACGAACAGCAGCCCATGGCCTTGAGAAGCACTCTTCTATGTCTATGTCTATTTCTATGTCTAGTTCTATTTCTATTTCTATGTATTCTTCTTCTTATTCTTCTTCTTCTTCTCCTTCTTCTTCTTCTTCGCTTTGTTTCCTTCTTCTTTCCGTAATTCTTTAGGTCTTGTTCATTTCCTTGACATTTTTCGCACTTTCAAGCATGAACCGCATGAAATAAGGGCTTGGCTGTCACAGCGTCGTTTGGTGATCTTGGAGTGACCGGTCCGATCTCTCCCTAGCTCAAATGCTTGCCAATTTGATTTCGCCGACAGCTTCCAGGCAGTTTATATAGCTCAAAAACAATTATATAGAAAGAATCAAAAAAATCCCTGCCTATCTTACACTTTGAAAGAATCAATCTTCTCGCCTCACGGCTGGCGCCAACGCCCATCGCCGGGACGGCACCTTGGCGCAAAAAACAAACCGAATCGCAAAGGAAAGCAAACACTAGCGCTGTCTAACTCCCACGAAAACCATTCCAAGTCGAACTTCCCTTCCATGCTTGTATTGAGGCCTGGGCGTCCAAGAAAACCTTCGAAGGCCAAGAACGGAAATCGGTGCCGCTGTTGAGGATGTGAGGCCAAAGTTGCTTGAGCTCTGGGGGTAGGAGTGGTCTCGGAGTGGTCTGAAGTTGGAGTCTTGAGGAAACAGGAAACTTCACGTCTCAGACTGTGTACAGCTTGCGGTCAGATTTTGAGCCCAAATCATACACAAAACTGGTTCCGTGTTCGGCCTCGGAAGTTGAGAAAACACTAACGGAACTCTGGGACTGCAAACATCGCACAGCCTGCCAAACCGACCCCCCGCAAAAACACACACACACAACTCGAGGTGCATCACAAATCGGTGCTGTTTCGGTGTTTAACCCGTGCTCTTTTGGTGCCCTCTTGCCATTCCTGTCTACCACTTCACATCGCAGCACGTCATTCGGTTGAGCCTGTCCATGCCATCTCGGTTCCAAGCCAAAAAAGCCTCCCAGTCATCGATGACCAGTTCTGTTATCAACTTGTGTTCAGGACACTCCATCCAGGAGTTCACAGTCCCACTATCAAGTGCCGACAAATATAATTCCTCACAATTCAGATGTGTCTTTTCGGCACTTTTGGGTCTGCGGCAATCAACCCTTGTCAAGCCCGTTATGCCACTGTGTTTACGATACAAGCCATAGACGAACCAGCCGGCAGGACACCGCAAATAGCGGGTGTCGTAACACACAGTGCGATATCCTTGTCCGCTTCTGGAAGGAACACTTTGCCTTTCACAATGGTTCCTCAATGTCACATCAAGCAACTTCATGTCCCCTGAAGAATAAGACGAAGGAAACGATACTTCCCGATACTTCGTGATTTGGTCTGTGTGAGAACCACCACCATCCTTGACGTAGAAGCCGCGTAGGAGATGTCCAGATTGAGAATCGACCCAGCCTGCAGATTGTGAAGTGAAAGATGAAACATCACGGTCAGGCAAAAAAATCATCCTCTGCAAGTGCATTAAGTCAGGAGTTTCTCCATAAAGCCCTGCAAGCCAAGTCAGCTGTTCATAGGTTTTCTCTTGCACTTCGTCAGCCCTCGTCTGAGCCCAAGGTCTGTCATTTCCATCTGATCGGCAATACTCATACATCCGCAGACAGATTCTGAAGTAGGTCCTGGCCTGAGCTTTTGCTTGTTTCTCAAATTGAGAGCGATACTCTGGCATTGCTGCCATCAACTCCGTGAAAATTGCCATGTGAAGCTGGGCATGGGCCAGAGCTGGAAACACGGTACATCTCATACCTACCGTTTTGCAGTCATAACTCTCCGTACTACCGGTGTAGCACTCCTGGAATAGGTCAGCCTGCACAAGGCCCATTTGATACTGCAGGGTGAGGAAGAAAGACAGGCGAATGCTTTTCTCAACATCTGTTGGAGTCGTGTACTTTCTGGAAAGAAAGCCGGGTAGAACTTCCAGGTCGTTTGCAAGAATCTGCATCTGGGCCTGCGCCCTTTTCAACCCAGCTGTTACTATCAATACCTTCACCTCCTTCATCACGGTGTTATACAGATCTTGGTAGGGACTGCTTTCTGGACCACCCGTGAGCAATGACATGAAAGGCAGCGAGAACGTTGCAAGGATGGCCACAGCCGGATTGATCAGTGCGACTCCTGCAATGAGCAGGTCACTTCCACCCCCTTCCCAGGCAGCTCCAAGGGCATCTTGCAGCTGGACATCAGTGCCAGTTGCCAATTTGCTGAAGAACGAAGCGATTGCTTTGGTAGCGCCGTTTGCAACCTCAAAACGCTCATGTGCTGTCATGAAATTGTTGAGTTGAAACCAACACCTTGGAAACTTATGAAACATGATGCAAACGCAGTAAGAACTGTTCTTCTATTGGAACTTGCAGGATGATCAGCATGACTGGTCTTGGGGTAACTGCAACTCATCCTGTCAAATGACAAGCAAACACTGTGAAGGCCAAGCAACATTGCTGTAATCTGTATCACTCGTGATTTCGTTGTCCAATTTTTGCTCCACGTCCGACAACGTTGGGCTTGGGGAGGTGAGATCCACGAAGCTGCTCGCGTTCCACGTGTTCAAAACGGAAAGGTGAGGTAAGTCAGTCCCCACCTGTTTGGCTGCCTTCACAAGCAGGTCAGGGTCCTGCACACAGTTCAACGTCACAGCAAGCCTACGCTCTCCACAACGTCAAACACACAGAAAAGCAAGGATGTGTTTCATTTCCTCTGGTCCTTCTGCATCTTTTGAATCCAACGAACTCTCAGCTGATGCGAGACCTCCACTTCTGATCCAGTTCGCGTCATCACCTGGCTGAATTCAAAGGGTCACAGAATGTCAACCTCAAGGCAAAGGTCATGCGAGCTTCAAAGAATGTGTATCAAAATCAAAATAGTTTCCAGATTTGCACTGTGGAGTTTTAAGAGATTTGGAGGCATTTGTTGTGTGCAATGTAAGCGCACTATTCTTTGTTATTTCCTCCTGATTCAATGTGTTATTTTTTCATCATTTTTGCTTGTTTTCCATTGTTTTTGCCTTTTTCCGCTTTCGGTGTTTTTCTATTTCTTGGGCAAAACATCCAAAGTGCTGCAAGAAACAGACAAAACCCAAAAAAATATGAAAGGCCAAACAGAAAGCGATATACAATGAAGGAAGACAAATTCAGAGGAGGAGGATGCTCGAAGACAATGAAAGAAAAAGAACGGACCCAAGGCCAGAGGACACACCATCCCGAGTGAGGAAGACATTCAAGAGCTACTAGGCTACTAGAGATCCCAACAGTCAAATTGTTTGGAGAAATATGTTCCCATTCTGGGCCTGAAGAAGCCCGGATGACTTTGAAGAAGTCGCAGTTTTGCATTCCGTTTCCTTGGCATTGCCGAAATCTTTTTTGCAGCTGCTGATCTCACACCTGCTTGCAATGGGAACACTTCCTGGCTTGGGCTAAGGCACCGCAGCCCAAGAAAGGACGCAAACAGTGGCGGATATGAGCCTCAGTTTGTCAGTCCTTTGGGTGTGGTCTATGTGGTCTATGTACCTCCCAAGCAAAGTTGCCGTTGAGCCTGACTTAGCTTGAGTGCCAAGTCTCTGTACATTGGTGTCGTCACAAAAGTATGAAAATCAAAACAAGATCCAGTCCCAAAAGAAGTTTCTTGGAACGAAGCTGCTGTTTTTCTATGAACCCACACTTAGGACTACCAGCTCAATGCGCAGCAACTGCGGTAGGGCAAACTTTGGTTTGGTCAACGCATAGTTGACTGGTGCAGCATGTAGGAACGCAGCAAGTTCAAGCCACGCACATGGGATGCTGAAAACATCAAAGGACCTGAAACTTCTGATGCAACCAAGTAGCACGAATAAATGCCAAAGCATGGCTGAAATGACTCGCAAAAACACAGCGAGCAGCGGTACCAACCCAGCGGAAAGTGTCTCAATTAGGAACTTGAGAGTTTGTGGCAACGATTCCATCACACCTCTGACTTCGCCAAGTGTCAGTCTCCAATGCCTCCAGAAACAACCACACATATTCCAGTCTGCAGTCACAGGTCAATCAACCAGGCAACATCGAGGACGTTTTTTCAATTTGTCGATCAAAGTTGCGTCAAAACTTTGCACCATGACATGTTTTAGCCAGCGTCGCGATCCGACTGTTCTGGCATGGTGACATGGTGGGCGTTTTGCAGGCTTGGTGTTTTGGTTAGTCGGCTGCTAGTTGTTCGTCCGTTTGGGTGGGTGAAAGGGGTGGCGTTGTGTAAGTCAATTGGACATTTGGTGGGTTGCACGTTGTAGTTTTGGGTATGTGACCTTGCGTTGGATTGTCTTTTCTTTTGTGTGTGGCGGGGTTTGCTTCGTGGATCTTTAAGAACCGCTTGCTTTGAAGTTATCGGTTTGGTCCCTTTTTCCGTGGGCACGTCCAGGTTTTTTATTGCTGACTTACAGTGGGCTATTCGTGCGAAGCGCCTGTTGGTTTAAGCGAACATTCATAAATGTGCTTTTTGAACAACCGATGCAAGTGGCACATGCAAACAGTACAAATCATTGTGCAAGACATGGTTCTATGAACTATGAAGATCGACACAGTTGTCGTTTCGTTTGCGCAGGCTCATTAACTCCCTTTTCTCAGACAACATTGGGGATTCTCACGAGGCCGTCCTCTTGACGGCTGGGTTAGGCAGAATGCATGGCCAAAAGTCGAGGCATGAAGCACACGCTTCATCGAAGGTACGAAAGGACCGTCAGGCGGTGCAAGATGCGGGCGATGAGCTGCATTGAGGACACGAAGTGGCCTCCACAGGGAGTGGAGGGTGGGCAAAAGAAACAAGTAGCATGTCAACTAGATGCATGACAACATCTTGCAAGTGCATGATCACAATGTCATGATGCAAATGTGTGACCATGCAACTGGCATCTGAGCCTGTAGGCGGTTGTTCGACCGAATCACATGCTCGAACGGCAGGGCGAAAGGCTGTGAACAAATCTTTGATGCATCAAGGTTGACAATTGTGAACCTATGTCAGATGTACACAAATGTACTTTGTGCATGGCCGCGGCGCTGTAACAGAGACCACAACTGGATGCACAAAAATTAGCACCAGAAAAATGCTTTAAAAAACCTTTAGATCCAATTGGATGGCACTCTCACCACAGGAACTCCTTTTTTCACTCTCATCTATGGGCCCTCCTGCCCGGTGAAGCCATGGGAAGTCACAAAACCCTTCCATCAAGCAACACATCAGTAGGTTGTGAAAAAAAATATATATATACCTCAAGTAGCATTAAATAGGTCAAGTGGTGTTAGTCTATAGTAGTAGTTGTTTCGGTCCTGTGGGAATTGGGACGTGCTTTGTCTTTAAATGCTCTCGTGGGGCTGGGTTGCGTGGGCAATACGACGGTTTTTCTTTTAAAATGATTTCGTGGGGCGGCCCGGGCAACCGGGTGCTGCTATTCCCTGTAAATGCTTTCGTGGCGCCGGGTCCTGTGGGAATTGGGGCGCATCCGGGGCGGCGCTATTCCCTGCAAATGCTTTCGTGGGGCCGGGTCCTGTGGGGACGGGGGCGCCGCTTTGCCTTTAAATGCTTTCGTGGGGCTGGGTCCTGTGGGCAAGCCGACTGCTTTTCCTTTTCAAATGCTTTTGTGGGGCTGGCCATTGGAAACGGGGGCGCTGCTTTTCCTGCGAGCGCTTTCGTGAGCCGGGTCCTGTGGGAATTGGGACGCCGGTTTGCCTTTAAATGCTTTCGTGGGGCTGGTCCTGTGGGCTCATTTCTTCCTTTTAATGGTTTTCGTGGGGGCCCTGTGAGAATTGGGGCTGGGTTCTTCCTTCAAATGCTTTCGTGAGGCTGGGTCCTCTGGAATTGGGCGGGCCGCTTTTCCTTTAACTGCTTTCATGGGGCTGGACCCTGATCACTCTTCGTGCGAGCACTCAACAATGAATCCCGACACCATTGTTGTCCATGAAGAAAACAACCGGTCTCTCGCACAAATGGCCGCGCCAGCATTCAATCGCCAGCAAGACTGCAAGAAACTCGAGTTCAAAGATCAGGGTCTTGGCACCGGCATCGATGAAATCGACCAGCATAGAAGAAGGCAGCTGCCAAGAAAACCATGATACCAGCTCTGCATGCTCACTGAACAGCATTCCTCCGACGTCTGCCTTTGGGAGTTTCGGCACTCCAGGGAGCTCGAAGAAGGCATCGGTGAAGACGAAGAGCAGGCATACAGAATGCTGGGCAATCAGTCTGCCTCTCAGTTGCTGCAGCTTCTCCTGGTAACGTCGGAGGGCAAGGGACACAGAGAATGACAACTCTGCCACAAACTTGGGGGCATGTATGTGCTGGGTCAAGGCCTCAGGGAACATTTATTTTTCCACGAGTGCGGACGCCATGTGGGCGGAGTGCCCAGGTCATCATTGAAGGGAAAGGGAACACTCTAAGATGGTGGGAAAAGAACACAAGCAAACCCCCAAAACACAAACCAACCAACCCCAAACCAACACAACGAGCCAGACGGCCAGAGGCCGGGACCCCACCATCAAGAAGTGTTTCCTCTGTACGGAGGTGAGACAGGTGAGAAAATGTAAGCTATGTACTATCTATGGGCCTGAATTCGTGAAGAAAATCTGGCAGGAGAGGTCAGCGTGCAATCGAAAGCAACGAAGCCAATCAAAGGGACTTCGCTCCCCTATCAAATTGTGACCAGGCGGCCACTGCTTCGAGTGGCAAAACATGGTAACAAGGTACATTGCCGGGCGCTGGTCTGATCGTCAGCAGTTCTGATTCTTGCCCAAGGGAATCAGTAGTTGCAATGCCAAGCATGCCGCGGAAAAGTCTCTTATCGTTGCACAACCCTTTCAATTGATTGCACAAGCGATTCGAGTGGCATATCAATGGTCAGGCAGTGGAGGCAGAGACAAACGAAGAGAGCCTGCTGACAGTGGTGCTGCATCCCCCCCCCCGAGGGGAGGTTTTCTGTGCCCTCATGGCCACCCTAAGGTGCCAAACAGGTGTGGTCTGCGCTTAGCGAAGTCGGTGCAATCATGAAAAGCTCATCCTGTTGCGTGCAAGGCCCGTGTGAAACAGGTGAAACCGTGGACCTATCCTAGCATGGTACTTGTGCCTCTTTGTACAGAATTGGTCATGGCCTGGCGGCCACAGAGAGTCACTAAAGTGCCCCCTGGGCGCCTTCCATTACCATTCTCTACCACCCGCCTATTGGGAACGAGAAGCTAAGGCTCTCATTCCTGTAGGCTCACTGTATCATAGATAGGAGGACGAAATAGTGACTCACTCGAAATTTGTTGATCCTGGCAATCACAGCTTATGTGGCAGAGGGGAAGTGCACCACCACTTGTATTAAGGTGCTGCCTAGGATTCAGCTTCTCGAAAGTCTTCTCTCCATTGGTCTTTGGCATTTGGCGGCAGGAATCGCAGCCACTGCGGCTTATCTAGTTGCCCACATCTGTCAAACGCATTGAGCCGGGCATATGTGCCTCGCCACAATGCACGCCGCGCGATGTAGAGCAGGGATGGAGGAATGCAGACCTCCTTCAGCGAGGTACACTTGGAAAAGGCTTCTTGCTCAATGATCCGTAAGTTTTGGGAAAGACTGAGTTGTTGCAGCTGTGCGCAGTGTGCAAAAGTGGAACCCAAAATTTCAATGACATTCGTCTGGGACAAATCAACTGTTCGCAGCTGCTGGCAGTTCGTACAGGCGGCTAGTCCTATCCTGTTAAAATCTGGCGGCAGGGAGAGCGCGACTATTCCTGCCTCCAAAAAGCAGCAGTCAGGCAAGCATCGATTTGGGTATGCAGGACCACCCTCTGACATGCCCAAGTCAAGGTGTCTTAAGGCCGTGCACCCTTGAAACACTCGAGGCCGTAATTGTGCGTGGGGGGCTAGTCTATTGCTGGGCCATTGAGTCATGCCTATTTGTGTTAAGGAGCAGCACTCCTCAAAGGCCTTAGCGCCAAAGTGCGTGCAGCCAGGGGCTGTCAATGTCCGTAAGACTTGGCACTTGCTAAAAGCGCCGTGTAGAAGGCTAAAGACTGTGTCTGGCAGGCGGACTATTTGCAACCGTCGACAGCTCCTCCACGCAGCTTCTCCTACAATCCTGAGACCGTCCTCAACTAGGACACGACGGACTTCCGTGTAAAAGGAGAAGGCTTGTGGTGGGATTTTGCTATTCCTACCACGCGGGACTCGAATAGCCTTGGCCTCCCCTTTGAGTTGCCCTTTGTGCGCTGCCTCTACAAAACATGGTTGAGCAATCACATAGTAACTATGGTTGGCGCTCAGTTTGCTTTGAATGGGGTCCGTTAGGACCTGGCAGGTGTCTGTTCGCACAAATTGCAGTTCACACCCCAGAGTGGGATTGCATCCTAAGTAGGGGAGCGCTGCCAACACGGCGTTTTCAATTTTTCGGAGGCTGGTATGCGCAGTCGGATCAACCTCAACGGGTAACACCTCGCCTGCTAATGTGATGAGCGTTATGGGCCGTGTCAATGACACTCCTTTGCTACTGCTAGGGCTGAGTCCAGACGCGCCATCTGCCATGTTCTACACTTAGGATACGCTAGCTTGAGCCCATAGAAAAATTGGACAGGAGTGCGGAGTTTCAACCGGCCTCGATTCGGAGGCGGTATATCCCTTTCTCTCCCTGAGCTTATGGAACGCACTCATGCTTGGCTTTGAAGGTGCACAAGTATGAGCGTGGACCTACACTGGACCCGAGCTAAGGCGCGTGCCCAGACCTGAGGTGGGTGACAGGAAAGCCACGAACTTTGCGGTCGGGAAAGTATCCCTTCATCCAAGACCGGAGATATATCCCATGTCCGGGATCATGTGTAGCCAAGGCGGCCATCTCATCTCTGGACAAATAGCGAAAGCATTTTCTTCCGCATAGACCCCTCGCCATTTGCGCCGACCTGGCAATTTCACGAGTCTCCTGAAAGCTGTGCAGTCCAAGAAGGCCCTACTCCCTATATACTTTAGTGAGGGCGGTATGGCACGTTCTGACAGGGCTGCACAGTTCATGAAAGCTTTGACCCAAATGGTATGAAGAGTCGGCGGGAGACTGACTCCCTTGAGGCTAGTGCAGTGCGCGAAGGTGAGTTCTTGAATTTCTTCAACTTGTGTGTTGGAGAGGTCAACTTTCTTGAGTAAGTGGCAACTGTCACAAGCATGCGCTCCTATAGCTGAAAAATCCGGCGTGAGTGTAAGTGTAGTAATCCCTGTAGAGCTGAGGCAGCCTAGCGCCAAGCCACTGGCAGCGGTTTGCGGCGGCAGCCCGCCTGGGGAGGGAATCTCTCGCAGGGTAAATTCGGCAAGGTTGATGCAGCCTCGAAAGAGATAATGCCCAAACTTGGTGTCGCTACTAAACCGATTGGCAACTCCTTCAGCTGCATACACCCATTGTAAAGAACAGCACTCCGCAAAGGCTTTGTAGCCAAACTCCCGGCAGCCAGGGGCAGAGACACTGTTGAGCAATTTGCAATTTCGAAACGCATTGTCAGAAATGCCAACGACAGTTGCCGGCATTTTGACGATGCGGAGCTGCCGGCAATTTTGCCAAGCATCTGCACCGATGAGCCTGATGCCTGGCTCAATGCTGACATGACGTAAACGTGGTACACCTGCAAAAGCCCCTTCCGGGACTGTTTCCTCTGGGTTCATGGGGACATGGACAGCAAGCGGGACGTTATATATGGGACACCCTTCTAGGAGTTCCTGCGTGGGCAGGACTTCACTGCAATCCCTAAAGACCATGCAGTATTCCATACTCTGCTGCAGCTTGTCCCAGATTGGGTCCTCTAGGTAGGTCTGTGTGGCCATATGCAAAAAATCAATTGAACGCCCAAACACTTTGAGGTCAGTCACTGAGGCAAGATAGTCCATAACCTGATCCTCGAGGTCACTGAGAGAGACATTTATGGTCATGCCCGAAAGGGCAGTTAGCGCCAATCAGCAATCCATAACCGGCTCCATCTCAGGAGGGGCGCTGGCTCTAGAAAGGTCGGCGGGCTCCATGGGTGGTGGACTACTTTCAATTGCTGTTTGAGCCAATAACTTCTCACTTTGTTCGTTTGCTATACATGTGAAAAGGGGCTGTCTACCCAAGACAGGTGCTAAGGCACCCACCATGGTTCCTTCATGCATTGGCTCGGGGTTGGGGTAATTCCGTATGTAGCTCCTCGTCAAAGGCATCCGAATCTGGTCCTTCCGTGGGAAGCAGCTCCACCCAAGGTGGTTTTTCAAAATTGTCGCACATCAGAAACGCGTTGTGTTCTGCCTGCACAAGCTGGTCAATCTCTCCCCAGTCGAGGGGCGTGAAGCATCTTAATTGCTCGCACCCACAAAAGGCCCGAATGCCTATATCACGGAGTTCTGTTGGAATGACCACTTCTTGGAGCACAACGCAGTTGAGGAACACCTCTTTGCCAATTTGCGTTAGTCGTGGTGGCAGCCAGATGTGGGTCAGAGCCACGCAGTGAGCAAAGGTGGAGTGGAGCAGGGCTGTGATTTCTGTGCACATGAGGTTGACCTCCACAAGTCCCTTGCAGTTTTCACAGGC
This sequence comes from Durusdinium trenchii, assembly GCA_963970005.1. Classification (NCBI taxonomy): domain Eukaryota; class Dinophyceae; order Suessiales; family Symbiodiniaceae; genus Durusdinium; species Durusdinium trenchii. Next base: position 31,792 of record CAXAMN010013536.1, on the reverse strand, counting down.
CCGTGGCCCTATGTTGTGAAAGTCCCTTGGTAGACAGAGTTGTTCAATACCTGCCCCACACAATGTGCCTTCAGGCAGCGCTCGAGATCTGTTAGTTTGGTCCATGGCAAAGGCCCCATTTGGTCCTGGAGTGCCTGCTTGCGGCGTTCAAGTGTCCTCCTAAACGTGGGTTCTCCAGTCAGCCATTCGCAGAGCCGGTCCCACTGGTTTTCTGCATAGGTGAACTGGTTATATTGATGATACGGGCGATCATCCATTTCTTGACAGAGAGGATAGCCATTGTAGTAGTAATTACTGAGCATGTCGCTAGGGAGCCGTGTCAGTGTAAATCGGGGAGAGAGCAGATTCCACCCTCTACGGGACATGGCAACCCTTAGCCCAGAGGTCAGCCAGTGCGCCACTACTGCGCTCTCTGTTTGGATATTACCTTGCTCAAAGTTGCCTAGTGCGGTTGCTAACCTTGTATAGCGTATGACAAACCGCCCATACCCTTGCGCAAAGGCGTAGGTGGGCTCTGCTACCAGGTCTTCTTCCTCAGTTGCTTCTTCTGCTTCTACTTCCGGCGGTTCGGCTGCTCCTACTGGCACCGGCTGCGCATACCTGGGCGATCGCTCTGCTGATCCTGCAGCATCAGAGTCTGTGTCCGACTCTGCAGGCAGGAGGTCTGCTGGGGGATGCTTGGCAGTCTCGAGGTCTCTCCACAGTGGGACTTCAATACGCAGCCTCAGCTGCAGAAGGGAAGGAAACGACATAGACTGTCCCAACGACGGGTCAAGGGCGCCACAGGTGTAAGCTCTCTCAGCCCAGGACGTGTCCGGCATACGGGGATAGCGGTCGTATGCAATTTCCTTGTTGTACACTCCCACTACTAGCAGGGGGTTGTCTTCAGCTCCTTCCTCTTTGGGTCGGTAGCCACAGCCGCCCTTCACTTGCGCCGGTTTGAAGCCTTGCTGCCCCATGGCTGTGACCAAGTCAGGCAAAATCTGAACTGGGAGGTACACAAAGAGGTCGTTGATGGGTAAAGTTTGTTCACCATACTCCATTCCACGCACAAATGACATGATAACAGTCTGCATAAAGGTGAGCGCATCGACATCTTTCTCCCTGGTTTTCTTCTGCTTCCTCGCAGTTACCTTTGCTGCTCCTGTACCCCGGTGTCTGTGTTGGTTGCCGAAAGAACAGCACCCTGAGACAAAAGCTAGCAAGCCATATTGCCAGAACCGAGGGTTCGCATAGAGGGCTAGCTGTTTTTGAGGTATGAAGGAACACGATGGGTGTCCACGTTTCACAAAGGCAAAAAGGTTTGCCAGAGGAGCAGCAAATGCCTCACTTATGCGATGTAGATCGACTATGTAGGCTTGGTTAACCTCCTCTGGGATGCACCCAAAGTAAGTGCCATGGAGTGCTCTTTCTGCCACCCTCCTCCAGAGGAATGTGCGGACCAGGCGGTTGATTTGCTTGTTGGAAATGCCCAGTCTCGCCATTGGCCATTCCCTGGGCAGGTCACTATATAGCTGTAGTGAAGGCAGTGTCACTCCTTGTCCGGCAGTGTCGGCAGCTGCGTGAGCAGCGCTTTGATAATCGTGTAGTGCCTGCATGGCTCTCTGCTCAGATTCCAGCTGCAGATCAGTGGCAGCCGTGCCTCCTCGCTCCGCATTCCCTTGATCACTGTCTAGGTCGATTTCAGTCATGGTATGCGGGCGCTCCTGCGTGGGCTCTGGGTGGTCAGATGGTGTAGCTGGGTCTCTGCGAACCGGGGACTCTTGCATCTGGGCAGTCATGTTGGCAAGGTCATCTAGCGTGACCGGCTGTTGCCCATGTTCAGGAATGCTGCCAAGTGGCTGCTTGGATGCCTGAACGACTGATTGCCGCAGCTTTTTGGATTGAGCCCTCCCTTGGCCGTGCGTTGGAGGAGGCTGGATGATTGCTAAGGCAGTCACCCTCGTCTTCTGATGGGGTGGCATCACCTTCTTTGTCTTCCATTTGAGAGTCTGTCTCCTCCTGCAGCACTGCACTCGGCAGAGTAGATGACCAAGAGGCCAGGTTGCGGTGGCAAGACGAGTTCCGACCCTGGGGCGTTGAGGATTGGCTGTACCCTCCATGCATCATAAAAGTAAACACGGTGCAAGGCTTCAAAGGTGTAGTCCTGTGCTCTACGCTGCTCAGCAGTTTTTGGGGTCGGTTGATAACGCAGGGAGCTTCCTACACTACACCTTTGGCCAGGGCCGGTGCTATTGTGGAGGAGCCGCCAGCGTCCTGGCTGTTGCCCATCTGTTATGACAAGCCACTCCGGAGTAGGCGAAGCATCGACCGCGTAACCGTAGACTAGTTCGTGCGTGGTCGTGCCGCCAGGGAGGTGCGGCCGATCCCGCAGGCTGGATATTTCCGGCTTTGTCAAATGTGTCAGTGCGGCTAAGACGAGACGTAAGCGCCTCGCCTTGCCTTGATGATGCTCTGCTAGGCAGACAGGCAGGGGGCCAAACCATAGTTGGTGGGGCAGAAGTGCCTGTTGGAAGTCAACAGTAGCCTGCGCAACCTGTGTTGCCGTAAGGTCTAGTGAGCCTCGAATCGTTGGTTCCTTGTTGTCATAGGTGTAGATAGTTTGGACACCGTGCAAGAGGGCAGCAAGTACTTGCAGGGCCCCTGACATCCCTTGCATGTTCAAAGGACAGGCAAGGATGGTGAGGTCAGTGGCTCGGCTGTATGCCACATTCGCCCGCGTAAAGCATTCCTGATCATAATCAAGGTTGCGCCCTTCTCCACTCAGAAAGGTAGACTCCCCATGGATAACAATGCAGTGCTTGGCTGTGGCGCCTGCTACCTTGACTGCCGTTTCTGCATTAGCCTTTGTCCCAACAATGGTAAAGTAATTACGCAGATTTTGAGCTCCCTCTCGGGTGGTTGTAAGGGCCAAGATACCATCGTTGTCAGCACCTGCTTTGGTCAGCTGGTCTTCTAGGTGTTGATACACCCGCACTGTAGGGTTGTTCTTAGGATCCTTTCTTGCGTCCACATTGGGCGAGGCATGGCGCCATGCACTGGACAAATCGCAAGCCAGAGGCAATCAGCTGGTCTTCTCGTATTGAGGTGGTGCCTATTTGCCAGGTGTTGCCAAGTCGGCTGCAAAGCATTGGATACTGGATTCCAATTAAAGGCTCATATATTCTTGGGCAACTCTTGCGCTTGTTGGCAACATTAAACTCCAACGGTGCGAACTCTCTACCTGCGCTCTGCGCTTGCCGAAAGTCCAGTGGGCTATCCGGGCTGGTGGCCGCGTAGCCAAGACCGACCAAGAGTCCTTCCGGAAGGTCCAGATCTACACAGGAGAGATCACTGTATGTGGACTGCAACTGACGGGTGAACGAAGACGTGGCCTTGACCTTATCCGGGCGGAACCAGTTCCCCCCTAATTGCCTGTGGCCAACAGCAACAGCTGCTTCTTCGAGATCAGTGTGCCCAAATCCTCGACTGTGGCGAAGGAGCGTGTGGAAGACCCCTGGAAGTTCATGTGGCATGTACCAGGTAGTGGGGGCTCGCAGCCCAATGGGGGCTTTGAGAAGGAGCGTGCGGTGAGCTCTTTGCCCATCTGCTACTCCTCCGGGGCTGGCGAGGGCTGCTCAAGCGCCGGAGTTTCTCACTTGGTGACTCCTCTCCCTTTCTCTTCCGTGATGGGGTCGCGAAAGCAAGCAGGAGTGCTAGGACCGAGTAGCATTCATCGTGCTCTTGCAAGACGAGTCGGTAGGCCTTTCCTGCCTGACAGCCCATATGCACTGTGTTGGAGGAGCTGCTCGCCAGCTGTTCATAGTCAAGGCTCTGTAAGTGTGCGGGGCAGAAGATGGCCAAAGGGTATCAGACAAGCAGTAGCCGTAGGGAAAGGGAGCTTCTTGTGTTGCAGTAAAAGTAACCTGAGGCGGCTGTCATTCTTGGCAAATGTGGCTATTGTATCGCCTTTGGCAAAGGGCTGTACAGTAGTAAGCCCCTTGGGTGGGAACAATGCAGATTCCAGCACTACTGTGGGGAATCGCTGCAGCCTAATCTTGGTAGAGTCAATGCAGGAGGCATTGCCTGCTTGAGGCGGGGCACGAAAGTACCTGAGCAGCGTGCTAGGAAGTGATTGATAGATTCGTTGCCACAAGTCAAGCACATGGTGCGAGACCGAGCGATTGCGCGCACACGCAATGTCCGGTCTGAGGCCCCCATATTCAGTGACTAGTCGCCGGAGGTGGAAGAGCATATAGTAGAGTGCTACTCCGGCGCTACGGGACGGTACTTTGCGCCAATCAATCTCTGGGGCCGGGGAAGCCCACAGAGCAAGCCAAGTTAAATGTGCAACTGGACAGAAAGAAAGCCAATGATCGATAGAGTTGAAACCTCGTTGGCAGAGTACGCAGGGAACATACGAGTCAGGGGCACAGCATCCTGCGCTGGCCATTTGCGACCACGAGGGAAACGCAATACGGTATTCACGCATGCCCTGCAAACCGGCCGCTGTGGGTGTGATATCAACCAGGAGGCCATATTTCCTGACAGTGGGACTACTCCACAAGTCTTGTCTTGTGCTTGCTTCTTCTACAAAGGTAAGTTGTGGGAGGAAGAGGGCTAGTATGACAAACACTTCCTGGAATGGGATTGGTGCCAGTAGGTCCCTAGCCATTTCCGTCAGCCATTGGGCACGCGCACTTGGTTTGTCTTTGCCTACTCTAAAGTTTTTCAGTAGGAGAGCCTGCCACACAGCTTTGCAGCAATTGGAGCAAGTCTTTGTCTGACCGGTGGAGATTGGACACCAGTAGGCTGATGGCACCTTCCCAATCTTCGCTTGTCATGGCAGTTTCGAAGCGGATCCAAGAAGCCAGCCGCATGGGCGCAGCGATTCTATCCCGTCTAGGAATGACATTGGGGTGCGTTAGCTTCAGGGCTGCCAGACTGACTTTTCCGGAGCTGACACTGGAGCCAGTGCCAGTAGTTGTGTTTATGACTACCCATCCACCGTGCAGAGTCTTCTACATACGTGATGTGCAGTGATTGCTGCAGCATGTCAAGGTCGTTGGCTGTTGGCTTCCAATCGCACAAGCAGTCTTCTGCAGCGTGGACAAGATAGTAGTTGCGCCTATCCGGTTCTGCAGTGGCAATTAAGGCCGTTAACACGCTTTTTGGCATCGCTATGGCACCCAGTCGTGCAGTGATCTGACTGACTGGCCAGAGGCAGCGAATTGCTAAGGCAATCACTGCTCCAGTGTAACTGCCTGCACTAAAGCCATTCACTGTAAAGTGAGTCGGGTCGGCCTGCTCAGCCGGGCGAAGGCACCCAAGCACGGGCAAGTAGGCAACAAGCCGGAGCGGCTATAGTGAGAGTAGCTTCCACCAGAGACCACTGAGGAAAGCTTTGTGAGGTAGCCGTCTGTGAGCTGGGAGAAGTCGGGCTGCTTTCAGCACATGCTGCGTACGTTGGTACAACAGGGCTGCTTTGCCCAACCCGAGGGCCTCCCATTTCTGGCAAGGGTCTTGCGTGAGCGAAAAGAGAGTGGCAACTTCGTGTACGCCAGTAGAGCAACCGGAAGCAACTCCGTAGCCCTGATCTTTGGCAACATCTGCTGGAGAGAGCGACGGTCCATAGACTTGACTTTCTCCGACTGGCGGACATGTGCAGTGAAAGTGTGGGGGGATGTCACCCTCAAGCGCCCCTCCCCCTAGGCCTCCACAATTGATTTGGAGGACTGGGGGTAGCGGCGGGGCATCATAGCCTATCCAGTGCTTATTAAGTCGTGCAACCGTCCACAGGATGGTAACCCACAAAATTTCACCTTGCTGCCGCTGATAAATGGCTTGAAACACTTGCGGTGCAATGCCTTCCAATGGCATGACCAGACCTTGGAGTTGACAGAGCAAGTCATCATTGGCCTTTAGAAATTGCTCTTTTTCTCCCGGGACGAGACACGTAGGTTGAGCCAAGGCTGCTTTCAGTTCCTCATGCGGGCATGCCTCAATGTCCTTGTGCACTCCGACAATTCCTCGTGAACCAGCTACCTGATTCCAGGGCACGAAGAGCGGGGGTGACAAAAGCACCCTTCGTCGAGTCTCGTTCAACGGCTTTGGTGAGCTGATCTGCCCTGTTGGCAGAGGTGTTTGACGAGGGCGTGGAGACTGACTCCAGGTCAACAGCATTCCCTTCTGCTGGACAACAGCTAAGGCTGTCACCCTGCAATTGTGCTGGAAAGAGTTCGGAGGCTTGCGGGCGAATCGCTCGCCACTTTAGCAAAAGGCAAAATCGCAGAGCACTGTTGCCGGCAGTTCCTGAGAAATAACCGGTAAATTTGCACCCACCTACTGGTTTCCAAGTATCGACGACCCATGCTGGGGGCAGATTAGGCATGCCTAAGATGGCAATCGGCAGTGTTTCCCAACCCTGTCTCTCCAAGTCTCGCAAGGCAGCTTGCGCTCCTACTTTAGCCTTGCCAAAAGCATGAGATATGGCTGGTCGCATACGATTGCGTGGCAACGCACTGGCTTGGAAGAGGTGTTCCCCTGGTAGTGACGTGGCTGTGCATGGCCCTGTTTGCATAGGAAGCACTGACAGGATCCCCTGTTCGAAAGTGGCTCGAGCCCAACTAGTGAGCCATGGGGTTCGCTCTTGCCCTTCAGGGGTGAGCGCATTCGGATGGGATTGTCGAGGCCACTTAATTGTGCCGCCAGGACCAAGCTCATTCGGGTTCATGACTGGGCACGGCCAAAAATGCTTACACCTGTATAATCCATACAGTGACCATGCCATGCACAGGTCAAGGGCAGTTTGCATTGGTATTCCGACAAAGGGAGTAAACATAGTTCCGTTGATGGCTGCCTCACTCGGATTAGTAGGTGGCCTGGCTCGAGAGACTAGTGCAAGACGGCACGCTGGAGGCTTTTTGCCAGCGCCGCCGCGCTCGTTTCATACTCCATTGGGCTGTTCTTGTGACGGTTGCCGATCGATATGACCAACCCTGCATTGTACTCCAAGTGAGCCTCCGTGAAGAGCAACATGCCAATGCCTGAGCAGGAACGAGACTCAGGTCGCACGCACCCTATCAGGTCGACCCATTGGTGCTGCTGGTGAGCCAGTTGGAGTAGGTCTTGCACTTCGAAAAGTGTTACTGGTACACAATCATTGTCAATGAGTGCAAAATGTTGTGCAGGGAACAAAAAGCGGGCTGCTTCCAAGACGAAAACTCCTGCCCAATAGTAGGGAATCTTGTGAAGGCCAGTAGTAGCATCCGCGCAAACCCAAAGTACTTCAGTTGCCTCTTCTTGGGGGCCCACTAGGCACCGGCGCGAGGCCCACCATGCTGCAAAGGCCGGCCAATGAGGGACCGCTGCCGGCATGCGATTATCAACGATCAGATAGATCATATGATTGCTCGTGATGAGCTCTCGATGCAACATGAGTGTATGGATAATGGCAGTCATATTGGGTAGGTCTCCTTCTGTCTCCAGTGTGGCATATCCTTCATCCCGTTTGGGCGGCTGTGCGCGAACATCTGACAACACTAGGGCAGGTCGAGCAGAGTCAAGGCCAAGAGGATTAATCAGGCATTGTCATGGCTGCATATGCATTAGCTTGGGACTGGGACACACTAGCATCAGTGCCCCGGGCAAAGAGCGCCGGACCATCTTCTGGAAGCCAGTCCGCAGTGTCCCGTGTGAAGGCGATAGGCACATGGACTCGATCCTCTACGCTATCAGTTAGGTCCAGTGGATGGTCATCCTCCTCCCAAGGATCTTGTGACATTAGGTTTACTAAGCTCGAAAAGGCTATAGTGCAGTCCCCACCAACTAAGGTTGGCAGTCGCACTGGCAGGCGCGAGCAAAAGGAAAGGCGACGCGGGTGACGTCAGCTAAGGCTGACCCCACTCCTGCATGCATGGTGCTAGGACCAGCTGTGAGCCAAACATTACGGCACTATGCAACTTCAGGAAAGCGACTGCATTCACACAACGGCGAGGGACGCCTTTTCAAACAAATGACAGACACCGTATATCAAAGGGAAGGGACCAGGTGCTCTATATGCAAAAGCATGTCAAACAGACTGTGTCCCCTACGCCTAATGGTCATGGTCGTCTGCCTGCGGGCGCAAGAGGGAGAGTAACCAGGCAACGTACACTAGGCCACACAGCTGGGAGTGCAAGTCTGTAAGGGGGGTGAGGAGGGCACCCTGCACGTCGGGTGGCATGTAGTCTACAGTTTGTTCAATGTCTTGCACCAAAGCGTGAAGACCTTGCACCCTTGCATGGAGAGCTGATTCAATCTGATGATGCGTGCGCTCTACATGACGTTGGGGGGGCGCCTGTGCTATGGGCTGCGTGTTCACCCGGAGTACCTGCTGTTGCTGTCTATCATTAAACGTCCAAAATCCTACGCGCCGAGGGAGTGAGCCTGGAAAGGGGCGAGTTTGCAGAAAGGCATCGAGGGGGTCCGTGTTTGCTGTGATTTCCCTAGCCGGCACCGCATCAGCCAGCACAGTGAGCAGGTGATTTTCATGGTGCTGTATATGTAGGATCATTCTGCGGAGCAGAGTTCGCCTTGTGCCATACGTAGTAGCTCCCCTAGCGTTGATAGCAATACAGCCCTGATGGTAAAGTGGGATGATGGCTCCCTCTACTGTTGCCCTTAGCTTAAGTAAAGCCGGCGGAAATTCATACCCCTCCGTCCATTCTGGGAAGGGGGGCTTGACATTTTGCTTGACTGTGTCCACCGGAAAGAAGTGCAGCAAGTAACACTGTGCACGCTGCCCTTGATAAGCAAATTGTACAATGAGGTCCAAAACTCCATAACGTATATCACCATGGTTGAGCTCAAAACGTACAAAATTTGTGACATCGACATACGTGCCATCATCAGCCAAAAACAAGGGTTCAGGCTGTGGCTGCATTGCTGGTCCACTAGTCACCTATTATTCTCCTTGCTTCCGTGGCCTGAGCCAAAGGTCTGCAAAATACAAGCTGCAGGGCCATGTTCAGGGGGATTCCCCGGGGGATTCACTGGACCGGGCACTTCTTAGGGTGCGCAAAGGCACGCGATGGGGGCACGTGTCCACGCGTCTCGTCTTCTCCTATGCTATGTTGAGTGCGCCCGTGAAAGGGACACTGCTGCTCTGGGTATCTACTGCTAGCAGCTTGGCGGTGGGACTGGCCTTCTCTAGGTTCTGTTGTTGACGGCATCCTCCCGTCATCGATGTTGAGAGTAGGTGAGTCTTTTGCAGTAGTGGCTGCCCCTACCGCAGCTGTGTCAGGGATACTTGTAGATTGCGAGAGCACTGCAAGCAGCTTCTCATGAGTTGGGTTCACTTTGGGAGCGTGCTTAGGAGGGTGCAAAGGCCTCTTTGGCTGGGCACGGCTGGTTGCCTTCCAGTTCGGTAGGGCTTCTTCTTTCGGCATGGGGCCACTGTGCCCACCTGTCTGTAGTCCCGCTTTGACTGGAATAGGAGAGGCCTGGGCAGCTCCATACCCTGACTGCTGAAACAGAGGGCGTTGATCCGCCAGCGACAGTAGGAGAGCATCAAAAAAATTCAGCAAGCGGTAGCCGTATGCGCAAGACAACTTCCACTTGTGGCCGGCCGTCAGGGCCATGAGTGAGAGAGCACTGATGGGGGCCAACAATGAAAGGGAGGGCCATTGAGCAAATATTGCCAAAGGGCATCCTAGACTGGCTATGCGGAGGCCTGAGTACCGCTACTGACCTTCGAGCCTGAACAGCCGCAGGCTCAGGACCTCACACAGTGTTGAGAACTTAAAACAACACAACAGGAAAGGTCAAAATCAAGCCTAGTATCGCCAGTGAAATCACCTAAAGACGCAAGTAGGAGAATATGCTAGTTGCCCGGCGAAATGGAAAGGGTGGTCAATACTGATCCCTCTGCGTCCCCTTATCGTGTGGACGACACTCCATGAAGACAAATCGTTACATGGCGGTACTCTGTGTGTCTTTCAGGGCTGTCAGAATCGTGTCCATCTCGCTAACAAGCGTCCAACACGCATTTGCCCCAGGCTGAACACTGAGCTGCTGCCGATGTCTGTGTATGTCCTGAAGAGTGCGTTGGATGTCGCACGCTAGAGCGCGCATATTTCTGGCGCGAGTGATGAGTTCTCGACTAAGACGCGCATATGGCGCATCATACCCAGAGATCACATCCTGCTCAGTAAGTGCCTGCAGGGCATATACCCCCAGCTGGTCAGGAGAGCGTACTGTATGGGCTTGGGGCGGGCTCTTGGCGCCACCAATTCCTGCCGACTGCGCTTGGGGGGGGCAGGAACAGGTTGCGGCGTAAGCCATGGTGGGATTGGTGGCGCAGGGCGGGCTGGGGCTGCGGGTACTGGCAGCAAAGTGTGCATCTGCGAAAAGGGGAAGGAAGCTAAGGCTTCCCCCGGTTCTGGGGGTCTAGCTTGCCCTCGTCCGACAGCACAGCCGTGCGGGGGGAGGCTTTCTGTTTGCTGGAGGATGCGGTAGACCATCGCTCGTTGCGGGGCACTTCGTCCATGTAAAATGATACCGTCATGTGTTATGTGTGGCGAGTCTTCAAACGGAAATAGGACCTGCCCACTGGTGAGCACTAGGGAGGACCTTCGCATCTCAGGAGGGACAGTCACTACCACCATCTCAGCTATACGAGGGCATGTGCCATCATCCAACGGGGCACGTGGAAAGGCAGCAACAGCCAATCGCAGTGGAAACTGTGTATGAGCAAACATAATGTTGAGTTGGACAAAATGCGCTTCACAGTCTGGTTGCCTGTAGACCAGGCGCGAAAAGGGTGTGAGGTCCAGTCCTCCCGGCCCGACCTCCATTGCCAGAGCACGTTCGACTGACATTGTGCGCTGCTAAAAGAGGATCAGGACTGAGGTCCAAACCCCCAAGGGCAAGTATGTACTATGACCCGACGGGACGAAGGCTGTTGGAGCAGAACGCCCGTGATGGCTGCCTAGTCTGTTGCAGCGGCTTGAGCCCAGGTTACGGAATCATGAGAAGACCAACAAAGATAGAGGCAATACCGAAGAAATAAAAAAGTAATCAGCACAGTAGCAGAAGTAAAAGCCATAAAGGAACGAGTGAGGCCACCCAAGAGGGGGTAACCCCAGGCCACAAGCAAACACCAAGGAAGCCTACCAAGGAGGAGTAGTGACAAAAGGGGGTTCCCTGTTTTTGTCTTCAGAGGCTGCCACCTACTTTATTCGCCTCCGCTTGGTGTCATGCTTCCTCGCTCTCTTGGTGAGTCGTTGCTCAAGCGCTTCCTGACGCTCAGGGTGCGCGACAGTAAAGGTGCGTTTTCTGTGCATGCGCACCACTGCGGGGAGAGGCCGATGGGAGGAGGCATGGGAGAGTGAGCTGATGACAGGGGCTGAAGTTTCACACTCTGAAAGCAGTTGGGCAAGCTTAGGTTGCAGAGCATCGCACCTCATGAGTGGTGTCTCTGTCGGATCAAAGCCAAAAGTTCGGCAGAGATGAGTATGGAGTGCTGCAAGCATTTCCTCCCCTGGCCGGGGGGCAACCCAGAAGCCATCATGCAACCATATGGCTGATGTGAAGCCTACACGCGGCTGTAAAAAGGAGTAGGCTGCCCATGTGACATGTTGTTCAAGGACCTCAAAATAATGAAGAGGAGCCCCTCGTCCCCCGCGCTCAGTAACTGTGGGGCACCAGGGAGGAGGATGATGCATAGCATATCTGCTGGCAGCAAAAACCTCCCGGGCAAAACACACCAAGTAGCGTGACGGCTCACCCAGTAAACGCTTTCTGAGGTATTCGATTGCCTCCTGCGGCGTAGCACTGTTAATGATGACCAACGGCCATGTTTTTACCAAGGGATCTACATCACCGTCAGCAACTTGGGCACTAAATGCATCTCTGAGGTGGGCTCGTGCTTGCGCAATCGGGGGTAACTCCAAATGAACATCAGCTGTCTTGCACTGCCGCCTCATAAGTTCATAGTGCGCCCCACTGACATCTATCTCCCAATGGGAGTGGCCAAAAAGGAGGAGCCGAACCTGACGAGGCAGCCGCTGCGCTGCATTGCCTACTGCATAGTATCTGCCCCCAAAAGCATCAATTGTGGGCTTATAGCCCACACTGAGGCAGTGAGAGGATGCCACTGCCGAGGCAATATAGTCCAAAGATACAAATTTGTGGTGCAGGTGTACCCGGAGTAGTGTATACAGCTCCTGAGGAGCAGGGGAGGGGCACTCCGTGAGGACGAAAGCCGGGACTTGCGATGCAACTCCCTGTTCAATAATGAAACCTAATGATTGCGCTAGCTGATACGGCGGGAGAGCTGCATGATGCAGCGGTACCAGTGGGTTGCCTGCAGCTTCCTTAGCTGCAGCACTGGCCTGGCCTGCAAAATAGTCTGCAAGTCGGTTGCATTCTCTTGGCAGATAAACAAGGCGGAACAGGCAGGGTGCTCGGGCCAGTAATTGCTGACATTGATCTAAGATGGCGACGACAGCAGGTTTCTTAACTCTCCCTTTGTGCTGAAGGTAATTAATAATCGGCAAGATGTCCCCCTGTGCGACAACACTGTCGACATAAACTCCCCTAGACAGGCAGGAAACATAGTACTCAAAGGCAAGGCTAATGGCAGCGCGGCAGGCATGGGCTTCTGCAAGAACATTGTCTGCGCAGGAGAGCAATGGAATGGAAAGCCACTGGACAAGTGTAGTGGAGGACGGCGTGACATGCAGCAAGCTAACGCCTGCCCCCCCTGTTCGAGTGTGCTTATGCGCAGAGCCGTCAAATTGCACAAGGCAACCTTGCCATTCCTGCGGTTCACTGAGCAGAAGAATGGTGTTTGCAGACAGGTCATCCGTGGCCTAAACGAGAAAACGCAGGAGGCAATTGCTTGAGGGAAGGCACAGTAATTTTAGAAAAGTGCAGAAATGTTTTACTCTCGTCAGAGAGGTCATGCAAGGTAGCGTCCCTTGGTGTTGCAGGCATGAAACATGATGGACATAATGCCCCATACCCTGGTCCTTGTGGAAAGCATCGTGTAATGTTCTGACACCATATGCAGGGCTGGCTACGGCTAAGCTTGCCTCTGAGGGGCAACCAGAAGTCAGCATCTTCCCCTAGAGCCCGTCGTAAGACAGCATATCGTGGCACGGCTCCTACCTGAGTGGTAGGAAGCTCTGCAAGCCAGTCCAGGAAGTCAATAGAGGGACCCAGGGCCCAGCCATTTTTATATATCCGATTAGTCAGATGTCGATGGGAGGCTTCAAGAAGCTTAGTAATGGCAATTTGCTTAAACAACTGCTTGAAGCTGCTCGCTCTCTGTGCAGGTGTGTTGTTTTGCTTTAAAAGGGCTAGGAGACGCTGTATGTCTTCAGCAGGGAGTTGCTTCTGCCAGTATTGCCAACATTGCTGGATTTGTGTAGCATAGGAGCCTTCTTGCTCTTCTGCGAAAGATCTATATCCTTGCCGCAGGTAACATCCGAACAGAGAGATCGCCTGCATAATTGTAGGATCAAGCAAAGGGCCTATACGTAACCAGCGACAGAGGCCTACGAGCAGATGCTGTGGGAACCAGTGCCGATGCAGCAGAAACTCCGCCATCGCGTGATAAAGTGGTTTGAGGAGCTTGGGCGGAAAGTAACGCTGCGTCTGTGAGTAGTAGAAAAGGCTCAGGGAAAAGGTATTAAAGTATATGATCTTCGCATGTATACTGAGGTTGGCCCGGTTGGCAGCTGCTAGCCTCGTTCTAAATTTTGCAAGCTGTTTGGACAGCAAGCTAGTCATAGATGACTGTAGTTGCATTTTGACCATATCCTCATTCGTGAGCTGACACGTCCACCCTGTACGGATTGTGAGGCCTAGATTGACCGTGGACGGCACTATGCACTGGCCACCTAATCCTGCTCGGTCCAGGCAATACAACTGATCAGAGGTATAGCTGACATTAGTTAGTAATTGCGTCTTCGATCGACAGTGACACGGACTGGCTGCTAGTCGGCAGAGCATAGGGTGCCCTTCAGTTGCTAGTCTTGGAATGGCCTCCGAGGGCATGTGTATGCAGTGGTCACCGTGTCTAAGGACAAAGTGACGCGCATAACTGAGGACTCGCTGGAGGGCTGCGTTGCAAGTAGCTTGCCCTTCCTCGTGTATGGGGGTTACATGACACCAGACTTCGTCAACTTTGCGCAACATATCCTCTGCGAGGGCTTTGCTGGAAAAACCGACTTGCCAGCAATGGTGCATGTCCATAACAATGCCAGCTGACTTCCATTTCCTGATATTTTGGAAGACTTCTTCAACCCACCTTGAGTCTGTCTGGTGGCCAACTATCGTGGTGTCATCAACATAACCCGCAACAACAATAACTTGTGGGATTCGATTGAGCACAACAAAAATTGGGTCCATGGCTAGGCAGAAGAAGTACACGGACGTAGATCGTCCCATATCAACACCAGAATGCACATTTCTCGCTGGTAAGAGTCGTCCCTGTACTTTGTGTCGAATCCTTCTGCCAAAAAGCAGATACCGAGCAAGCTGGAGGACCCAAGGGGAACACTGGCGGATACGTGGTATGTGGAGTATCCAATGCGCATTGACACGCTCAAAAGCTTTAGAAAGATCAGCAAAAAGTGCAGAGGCAGGAGTGGAGCCTTCAAGGGCTCCTTGGACTTCCAGTACTGCTCTCTGCGGTTCTCGAAAGGAGTTGAGCAAGGTTTGGGCAGGATGGAAGCTATGTCGGGTAACCCGGAACAGAATGGCAGCAGCAGTGCCATCTTGTAGTCTGTCAAGCGTGTCGGGCATACCTAATGGTCGGAAGAAATCCGCCGTGGGCCCCTGCTTTGCTTTCGGGATTCAAACACCAACTTGAGTAGGTGGTGCCAATGTGCCAGCCAAGATGTTATGAAAGTCATCTTTAAGAATTGCCGCAGTTTGCTGTGGGAAGGCACGCCAGAGGGCATAAGGCAACCCATCAGGACCTGGGGCTGAGTCTTTAGTGAGCAGGAGATGCTCAATATAGTCTTTCTCTGTAGGCTCCGGAACTGCAGGCCACGGGGAGACACACCGTCGGTAAGCCGAAAGCGTGTCATGCCAATCTCGATCATACCTAACAGGGTGTAGACCAAAAGTCACGGGTTGCGAGCATGGCTTCATCATACTCGAGGGCAGTACGACACTCTTGCCCATTATGTTGCAACAGGGGGCCATGATAAAAGGTACCTCTAGGACACACAGTTTTAAGCCTGTCCCAGAAGACCTTTTGTCTTCTGGTTCGTTGGATTGGGTCTGCGCTTTCTGTGCCTATAGGCAATTGCACATTGGTAGCAGCAGCAACTTCTGCTGCCTGCAGAGCTGCAGCTATAATTGTAGCTGGGATCAACAGGCATCCTTGCTGGGTTTGCCATGGTTGTAGGAGGTCAATATCTGCACTTTGTTCATATAACAGGCGTGCTTCTTCCTGTTGTATGTGTAAGAAGGTTTGCTCTCATAATCTTTTAAAGTGACAGGAGTGAGTCCGCCACCAACTCCAAACGATCGCACGGCAATGTTGCGAGAGCACGGCGCTTGCAATTTTAGTTTCCTGTGCCAGAGAGATTTTTCGCTTGAGGGCTAATAGGGAAGCTTGTCTTGCAACTGCCTGTAGACCTTCTGATGCAGCTGTTGGATCTAGGAAGACTTGTGTCGGTATTGTGTGGTGCTTTTCTGACTGCGGATGCGGTCGAAGACGTGGTTTCATTTTTAGCCGTGGCATCACGCTTGGTACCTTTGGGCTCCCTCTTGGGGCGCACCCTGGGGCGGTACCCTTTCCACCACAAAGGACCGACAAGCAGTGGTAAGCCACAACCTGGGTCCAATGTGGCCTGCAGAGGTTCCCACATGAGAATTTCGGTTCTTGACCTTATATCCTCCCCCTTTCGGGGTGTGGTCCCCCTGCACCCCAGCTCGATCCTTGGTGTAGGATCTAACTGGGGCCTGACTGTACATTAAGCCGAGGTAGCCAGAACCTCGACCGCTGGGTGACCCAGTCGATAGCGATCCCACCCCACCTATGACCCCCAAACCCAAAGGAATGGGAAGAGACAGGTGGAGGTCCAGGTTACCCCAGACACCGTGACTACTGAAAGACTGGCATTCGTCACGGAGGAACCGACGGTCTGATCCGTGTGGAGCTTGGCTACCCTCACACGAACTTTGACCGTTAGCCAGGACACAACAAAGACCAGAAGTCGACCCCCAGGGACGTGGAAGGGAATCACAACACCAATCTCGAAAAGAAAGGTGAAGATCATCCAGACCATTCATTTCCCTGGGCGGTGATGAGGAGGACGTGGAGAGGAGTCGCGGAACCAACCCCAGAAGAGAAGGAACCGATCATCCAAACCATTCATTTCCAACCACACCACCAAGTTAACAACCAATCAATGAAGTGTACCTGACCCCCCTTAGCAGAGACTCCAGGAGAACGCCGGAAGAGTCTCCACGCAGGGGTTCACCCAACTTGCCTGACCATCCAAAGGAACAACCACAAGGGCCCGTGTCCCAAGGAGTGGATGGCGCTGTGGCCCGTCGACCACGCAGCACCAGTTGACACATCCAAGTCACCAAGGACAGCATCAACTGGCCGGCTAGGGAGTACGACGTAACCATGTCCATTCATGGTTCCAGGTCGGTGGATCTTAAGACAATCTTAAATACCACACAGTCCTCCCCACCAACCTTGGGACCCTCGCAGGTCCACGCTCCCTCTTGGGCACTAGGTATCGGGGACCCCATCCCCCAACCCATGCCTTGTGGTGGCAGGTGTCTATTCGGTATCTACCATAGATACGAGCAAAAAGCTGCGTAGTATCTAGGAAGAGACTGGGCACTAAAAAACGATCTAGGGTGGATTCTTGATCCTGATATTTGTAGGTAGGGAGCGTAGGGTCAACATCTGTGAGTCCGGCTCGTACCAGGAAATCATCCCACGTGTGGAAGTGGTTCTGGTCACATCGATTGAAATCTCCTCCTACGAATACTGGATGACTGGTCAGAGCAAAAACAGTTTGTAGCGTAGCAGCAACAAAAGACTTGGGACTGTTCGGGGGTATATAAATCGAGACAAGCCAAATAGTGCAAGCTTGGTATTCAACACGGGCAGCAACGGCATAATGTTGGACCAGCACACGCTCTTCTTGAACTTTCCAACCTGGAGGAAAGAGGATCGCAACACCTGCTTGTTCTCCTGGATTCTGTTTGGCAAGAGTGGTAACTACTCTAATGTCAGGCCATGTGTGCGATAAGTACTGGAGATTGGCCTGGTTCCATTTCGTTTCCTGTAGCAGTACAGGGGCCTGTTTCAACATGGTTCTGACTATCCACGTCTTATGTGTATTAGTAGGAAGTCCAGGAGACCAGCTATTGAGGTTCCAAGAATGAATTCCTTTGATGGAGACAGGTAGATTGCTGGGTCGTAACATTCGGAAATGCAGGATGCCATGACAGAGCTACCAAAACTGCGATGGGACTTGACGCAAAGACTGTACTTCATTGGGAAGAACTAAGGGAGCGTCATCAACAGACGTGGAG
Source organism: Durusdinium trenchii (assembly GCA_963970005.1). Classification (NCBI taxonomy): domain Eukaryota; class Dinophyceae; order Suessiales; family Symbiodiniaceae; genus Durusdinium; species Durusdinium trenchii. Next base: position 14,254 of record CAXAMN010013536.1, on the reverse strand, counting down.
GGGTCGGGAACGATGCACTCTGTAAACTTTCCCATGTTTACACGTATAGCATGTAAAGCATCTGACAAGTTGACGTTGCCGTCAAAGCCACATAACATGAGGAGATCTTCAACCTTGATCTGCCGATATGGCAGGCGTGGATGGATAAAATGTATGAGAAAGTGAAGGGAAGAAACTTGCGTGATCGACGAAATGTTGGTTTGCCGGGTAGTATGCCAATAAACTGCTCTGAGGCCTGTAGAGAGAGTACGCTGCACTAGTCGGAGAGATCTTATGGGTAAATAGCATAACTGCATCATTCAGTCTGTAGTAGAGCCTTTGCTCTGGAAAATATTTTGGCAGAAATCTCTCCTTGTGTGCAAGCGTACCAACATGGCGTAAGCGTAATCAGTTGACAATCATCAATACAGGCTTCTGCAGGTATATGGGCCGCAGCTTGTTCAGTTGCGGCAGTTGTTGGAAGAGTTGGGTGTGGAAGATGTTGTGTAGGCGTCAGGGAGATTAATTGTTCGCAGTTATTGGCATCAGGATCATCAGCTTGATGTATAAGCAATAGACACAGGTTGGGTACAGGTCAAGGCCTCAGGGAACACGCCAGTGCGACCAAAAACATGGTTCTCAGCGAACCCGAGCCGGCCGCGCAACTTCGCGGCCGTAGCCCTGTTCAATTTTGCTGCCTCAAGGCATTGGCCGATGCTACTGAATGGTGCAAGTGCAGCAGTTGTGCGGCAGCCATTGGAGGTAGGGCCAGGTTGGGGGAGCTTCAACAAAGAAAATTCACTGCATGGAGGGCTGGCGCTGCATGAAACGAGACCTGAAGCACAAAGGCGCAGCAGGTCTTCGAAAGGGATCACGCAACAGGTCCATCCATCGTGGGTGAAATCAAAAGATCAATTGCAAGGGTCGCACGGCCGAGTCGTTCGAGGGCTGCGCTGAGAGGAGCATGGGGGAGGCGGTCCATGGCGCTGTGCCTCTCGCTGCAGACTCCACACTCAGAAGCTCTGGGATTGTGGCGCATCTTTGCTGACACACTTGACAAATGCTTTTCTTCTGACCATCACGAATCACCTCAGTCCATGCTGGGCGGTTGAACTGCGAGGCGGATTTTCCGACGCCTTTCAGGGAAGATTTACTGCTCTCCTTTCACTGCCTTTGCCTTTTCCCTTGAGGCACACGTGGAACAAACGGGCGAGGCTGAAGCAAGCTAGCTAGGTCAGCACGAATTTCGACGAGTTCGTGAATTGCGTCATCTAATGTCCATTGCTTACAGTTGACGTACCAACAGCTTCAGAGACGACAGAATCGCTGTCCTTTGTTGCATCCTGCTGCTTGGGCTCGAATATCGCAAGTTGCAGTGCTCTTTCACCCAGCTTGTACCAATGGCCCTCCGTTTCATCGTTGGTCCGCACCAATGCCCTCTCACCCATGGCCCTGAGGGTATTATGCACCGGAAGAGTGTCCTGTGGCCGTACTGCATCCTGCTGTCGTTCTTGGACGCTGCAGTAAGTGGTACCTTCGACACGTACGCCTGCGTGCGAAAAACCAGCACCCCAAACGACCTCACAAGGCCCGAACCCAACAGCGCCGCAAGCCTCAAGCGACCTTTTGCGCGACACACAACAAACGCAAGGTACTTTACAGTGTGTACGTTTTGTGCATGTCTATCTTCTTTAAACTCCAGTGCTCCATCCTCTTGAAGGTGAGCCGAAAACAAGTGTGGTTCGTCCGAAAACGACGTTCGAACGATTCCCGCAAGGCGAACGAACCTAGTGTGGATTCCATTGGACCCAAAAGTCGCCCTAGTGACGTCCAACCCTTCTAATTCCGTAAAGATCACTGAGATCTTCTCTGTTCCACCACTCTAGCACCCACCAGGAGGTTATGAACCCCAAAAGCAAACGAGGAAACAAGGTTTTGTGTTTCCTCCCATCAGACACCACACTCTTCAGCATGATGATCCCCGAAGGGATCCTCGGACACACCTCACGGGTGCACCCCCAGTGTGGCTGATGTCATCACTTGGGAGGAAACCCAAAAGAGGGGAAACCAAGAGCAACCAAACACATAACCTCCCAGGGTATGCTATACGAGTGTGCATGGCATGTAAACAGTATCCACAAGATGGATGTCGTGGGCATCCATCGAACATTCACCAAATTCTCCAACTCGTAGATGCTCCAAAGAGCATCGAAGGTTCTTCAAACACTATCGTTCGGAGACGATTCCACACATCAAGCACATAATTGTCGCCCGGAGGCGATGTCAAGATCTGCAACATTCAAAAGTCCTTCAAATGGTATCATCCGTGGATGACACTGTGCATGTGCAAATCTATCGACATGCATGCAGCTATAAACACATATAGACAGCTGGGAATGGCACACCGCATGGTGCACCACGTGGTGCAATCCTTTCACACCCCCTTTCGGTGAGTCATTCACAGGGGCTTCTTGCAACGCTTGAAAAATTCCCCAAAAGGATGTAGACCCAAAGCGACACCACAAATCTAACAGATACTTTGAACATTCAGTTCTCCCAAAACGGTTTGCAGCATCTAACAGAATACTCCTTTCTCACACTCCATGGCGAATCACCGCCCGAGGAGCTCACTGTCTTTCTTCACCTTTCGCTGGTATCCGGAACCAGCCTTGCCCTTGAAGTCAATGTACTGGAGAAATCCAGCCAAGTCGACTGCTTCACTCTTTGGGACACCCCCGACATACTCACTGGCAAAGCGGGCCTGAATCCAGGAGAGATACTTCTGGAGCTCCTTGTCCTTTTGGTAGCGAGCAAACGGTCTTCTGCCACTCCTCAAAAGTCGTTCCACTCGGCAACGAGTGCGGCATGATCTCTTCAATCTCCCATGAAGAAACATCGTCTTCCTCATTGGATTCCGCCGCAGCCTCTTTGCGACGCTTGCTAGCATCACTCATAGATCCCGCTGACTTCTCACCACTGGCTGAAGAAAGGCCGGCTTTCGTCTTCATCAAATCATTCAGAGTAGCCAAATCACCTTTCGGCAATTTGGACACATCTCCATCCTCCGGAACTTTCAGCATAATGCGTCGAAGCTCCTTCTGGTCACTAGCAGTCATTGGGACTTCATCTCCGGACTTGGCCATGGCTCCCGCAACTAAGGAAGCTAAGTGTGCAAAGTCTTTCAACACAGTCGCGCTACTCGGACACTATCAGCCAGCAGTCCGCCGGACGAAAGCCTCGCAAGTATCGCCTGACATTCCGACCTCGCAGGCAGCTGGAAAACCTGAAACAGATGCCTGGGCACCCCAGAAGAATGCAAAGGACACCTCCAGCGTAGCCTCGCCACCTGCCTCACAAAAGAGACAAAATCACAACCTCACCTCCCCACACCTTGTGTGGAAACATAAGATCAAAACATGTTCCTTCTATGGTATGCATGTGCATTCACACAACTTGTCTTAAACAAGACCGTAAAGCACATCATGCTTCTGCGTTCCACTGTCTTTGACATAACTGCAACATTTCTGATGTCAAAATCATCATATCTAAGATATGTTCCTTCATCACCAAAAAAATTCTTATGAAAACTAGACTGCTTCCTCTCTCAAAACAGTTTGCACTCCTAGTTCTGAAATGCCGTGATAGCAGCTTTCACTATGCCGCGGGCCAACATTTCATTGTATCGAGCCGTTTCAGACCAATCAACATCACTCATGCTTGCGTGCTCACCAGTGCACTTGCAAGATCCAAACAACTTATTCAATGTCATCACAAACGGCTTCGAACTTGACGTAAAGCCAAGCTTCTTCCCAACTGGCCTTCCACTCCGAGATCGCAATCCCGTCGAGCAAAGATGCACAGGTGTATCAAAGTGATGTCCTGCACACCTCAAAGTCTCAAGCGTCAACTGGCGTCCCCAAATCTCATTGTGCCAAGGAAGTTCGAACGAGCTGTGGGCACCAAGCTTCAAATACTTTCCAACATGTGGAAAAAACTCGTTCCACTCGAAATCTGCATCCGTGGGCTCTCCACTCTCCCGAAGATGACGAAGCGGCGATCCAGACGAACACGGCGACGAAACGTGCACGAAAACGTTCTTCGGTTCCCTAAACTGCAACAACGTTTCTTTCACAACCGAAAACACTCTACGAGTTTCCATGTCTTTGGTCACACCGAAGACATAGAAGATCCCCATACGCCTAGCCTCATTAGCAATGGAAGACCCCCTTTCGCAACAAACCTCAACAATCACAAGGTTGTGATGTTTCAACCGTGTCATGCTAGCCAACGGCCCTTCAACCACTTCGAAACCTAAGGAAACCCTGTGGTGATCAAACACGGCGGTTCCTAGGCACTTCGTCAACAAATCACTTGGGTTATCAGTTCCCCGAAGGAATCTGATTTCCAAGCGTTGCCGATGATTGACTTGCTCCTTAATCCACTCCAGCTTAATTTCCAAGTGTCTTGACTTTCGAGGGATGTCCATGTTCCTCAACAATTTCAAACTGCTCTCGCTGTCAGAGAACAGAATTCCCGAGACCTCCCTTTCGGTGGATTTTCCCAGAGTATACAAAACACGTCCCAGAAACCTTCCAACTGCAACCATTTCCTGAGCTACTGCCTGCATGGCATACAACTCTGCCTCCATGCTGCTCAAACTTACCAATTGCTGATGCCGTGACAGGCTTTTGATGAGGAAACCAAATGCTGTGATAACACCACCCGTAACCCCTCTTCGCCCAGTCGAGCGAAGTGGCGCATGAGAGGCGTCTGAGAAACAAACAAGTTTCACCACATTCTTTCTTTCCAATCCTTGCAACATAGGGTGTGGTCTCCCATCGTCTCTGGGTGGGATGTCCGCCGGCATCCGAAGCACACTGTTCTGATCATTCTGCAAGAAACGTAGGACTGCCTTCAGTGCTTTCTCGGTGGCATCCGTTGGATTACTCTGTTGGGTAGCGAGCAGTCCAACCCAGGCACGAATGTCCTGTCGGGTCTGTGCAAACCAACTCAATTTTCCTAACGCCGCTCGGAAGCGGGAATAAGCTTCAGGACTCAACTCTGCGCTTCCTTGATCCAAGGTTCCAGTGATGTCGGGAGCCGCACGACTTCCTGTTCCTGGTTTCAACCCATAACTCTCGAATGTAGTCTTCAAGTAGTCATTGGGAAGTCCAACAAACACTGCCTTGTCACCTGGTTGCCTGAAAATCTGTCGTCCCAAGAACTTAAGTTGACCCTACTAATTCCGGCGAGACTTGGTCTAAGTACGGAATGAAAGCCAGAGTTTTTGGAGACCTGTTTTGGGGCATGCTCCCAAAAACGCAAAGATTCTGAGGACACTTTTGCTAACGGTTCATCAAGATGCACCAACGGATCATTTGGAAGTATACGTCCCAGGAAATATTCTGGTGGAAGTTTCAGTAGGTACAGTAGGGAGAGCGGCGCGCAGAAGATTGAGACCAATAGTCTTATAGTTACAGTGGACTGCGCTCAAAAAGCCCTACTCAAAAAACAAAAATAAACGTAAACTTTTGGAGATGTGGATTAAGTCTTTGTTTAGATGCGAGCCCCCAGCAGACTATGGTGATACAGCAAGGCAGCGCTAGATTGGCGTTAGGTTTCTTCATGACAGGATAAGCAAAGAAGAATCAAGCAGAGAGCAGGAAAAAGAAGAATCAAGACAAGAAAAAGGAAAAACAATCAAGGAGAAGAAGAATGCACAACAAGAAGAAGACAAGCAAGCAGGAAAACTAAGAACCTGACAGGATGAAGAAATCGACGGAGATTTTTGCGCTAGGCTGGCGCTAGATCCGCGCTAGCACTGCGCTAGACGACGGTCCATTTCTTGACCATTTGCCCATCCAACACCTAAATGGTTTGAGTCAGCTTTTACGTCCTTCCTATGTCGTTCTGAAAACTTCTGAGAATTGGAAACAACTGCAGAAGTCTAGCAGCAGCAGTAGCAGCAACAACAACAACAGCTCCGGCAGCTCAACAGGCCCCTGAACAGGTCCGCGCTAGACACCTCTCACAAAGGTTTTGCAGTTGACGTGCCTTCATATTGAACATCCCTGTGGTTTGAGTGTGGTTGGAGTCTAAAAGAGACTTAGAAGCGGGCCCCCATGGAATTGCGATGAGTGCACCATTTTGGGAAAAGACATTTTGGAAACCAACCATATAGTTTTTTCTATAAACAGTCCGGTAGTGCTCCCAACAGAGTACCTCAAATAAAGAGGCCAACGCAGCCTCTAAAGCATACCTTTAATGTGAGAGAGCATGCGCATACAAACAGAAACAGTTTTAGTTACTTGTGAGACCGCTATTGCCAACTGTCCTTGTGAGCTGCTTAAAGACGGTGAGACAAATCCTGGTAAATAGTTGGGAAAAGTATTAAGTATCCTGCCAAAACCTGTCTTGTAAATTGGCCCCTTGCCGCAACTTCATGGCCTCTATCGGGAGCATAAAACTATAGTTGAGTAGCAAACTTCCTTGCTAAATAAGTTGCCTCACAAACCAGGCCCTCACACACATGCTTACATGCGTATGGACACACTCACAAATGTACGTGCTCGGCACTGCTCGACCAAAAGGAGATGAGGCCAATGTTTTTGGATTTGCGATGACTTGAGTCGGGGACAACCGTCTTAACACTTAACACGCCGGTTGTTTTTTCAGCTCATATATGTACTCAAGCTGCCAGCTCACAGTGCTGCACAGTTCGACAAAGCCAGACTTTGTCTGACAGGGAGGGAGTCCTTTGGTTCTCTATTAGATTTCCAAGTGAAATCAGCAGGCGTGAACAAATAACGCACAGAACGTACAACCGTATCACTGACACCAGATTCGGTAAAAGTAAAAGTATGCCGTGTTCCTTTGTGAAGCAAATCGTTCTTTTAAGTACGTCTACAGTCTTCTTAGACTACGGCTACAAAATCTGATTCATCACTTTGTGTTCATCATTCACTGCACTCACCCCTGCACGTAGAGCGCAAGAAAACCTGGGTCACGGCGGCATCACGGTCGCAGGTTGCGGTTGCCAATGAAAAGGCGAATGACTGGTGACAAGAGCATTGTTTGACCCAAGATTCATGTTGTGCTTTTGCTTTTGTGACTTCGTTGTCATGACTGTTGACCCACAAAGAGACACACAGTCACACACATCATACACGTGCAAAGTTGCAAAGTGTTCAAAGAGTGAACCAAACGCTGAACGTGAACGAAACTTCGATATGGTGATTTGATAACATGCAACAAAACTTTACTTTGAATTCACCAGTTCTACCCAGGTGGCAACCTTCTTTTGGTCCTGGTCGCTTCACATCTAATGTGTGTCTCTAACTCGGGATTGTACTGTGGTATTTCCCACATTCAGAGCCTGATTCGGCGCTGACGATCCACAGTGCTAGAGCAAACTTTGTTTGCTCTGAAATTGAAGGGAACCTCCCGGCGCCGGAACCTCCGCTCCAAATTCAAACACTGTTGTGCTGTGCTGAGTGTTGAATGTTAATGTTGAGTGCCTGATTTTTCAATTTGGACAAAATGAAACCAAAACATTGACCCACACATCAAATGCATAAAGCTAACTAGCGGCTGGCAGCTGGTGGCTGGCTGGTGGCACCCCTCTTTCGCAAGGGCTGATAATTGAACGACAAATTCAAACACCGTTCACCGCGCACTCGCACTGCGCACAGCGCAGTTGAGTTGAAGCTTGCTAGCAAAATGCCAAAGCAACGAAAGCGACTAGTCAGCCCTGTGATGGTCCGAGCGGCATGAGCTGAATCAGAGTTCAACATTCAACATTGAACACCTATTTCAAACGCTAACACCACCTCAGATGCAATAATGCAATGTTGTTGAAAGTTGAAAGTCAAAAGTCAAAAACAAACAACTGAATGCCAAAACTCTCAACACCTGGTTGTGCAGTCAGTGCATCTAGAAGCTAAAGCTACTACAAACAAAGATCTACAAAGTTGGTTTACTCTTTCGAACATTGTAATAATTGTCATTGTTGTCATCAACCCCCAAAACTCCAAAACCTCTCTCATCCTCAACCCGGCCGATTCGTGTCTAAGATGCTCACTCACTTCTTCTTCTTCGGCTGCGCTGTCGCCTTTGCCTTCCCCTTCGCCGCAGCGGCTGTTCTGCGGCGGTTCATCGATCTCTGCAACGACTCTGTGGCTTCCCGAGCAATCTTTGCTGCGTCAAGCTTGGAGATGTCGAAGTCAGGATGCCCAGGCCCAGGCTCGTCCGTGCTGGACCGTCGTCTCTTCCTACTTGCCAGCGACCCCATTGACTTCGGAGGGGATGCATTCTTCCCCTTCCCTGCTGCCTTGGCATTGGCAGCCGGCTTTTTGGTTGCAGCGGGCTTAGCCTTAGCCTTGCCCTTCGCCTTCGGTTTGGGAGAGGCCTTGGCCTTGGCCTTTCCCCTGGCTCTCCCCTTCGGCGCTGGCGCAGCCTTGGGTTTCGCTGCCACTGCATCTTGAGGTGACACAGCAGCAATGCCCAAATCGGTGTCCGATGAGGATGATGAGGCTGAGCTTGAACTTGAACTTGAGCTTGCTTTGCCTCCGGTAGCTGCAGCTTCACCCTCAACTGGAGCTGCAGAAGCAGTTGCAGTCGCAACTTTTGCCCTCTTTGCATCCCTGACGCGCTTTTCCAAGAACTTCGCTGTTCGCTTCCTGATTTCGGAAAAGCTGATGGTCTTCTTTCCTGACTTCGAGTCCACAGCATGGAACTGATCCTCATATTGCTGGTTCGGAAAGATGTTGATGGACTCAAACAGCCCAGTAGCAGCCTGCTGGCCAGCGCAAACACCAGCTGCAACCAATAATTCTGCTTTCTGGACGGCCTGTTGAAGCAATTGTCAATTGTCCCAAAACTCCAAAAGCTCCAAAAGTTCTACAGAACAAAGCACACTGCACCCTTACCTTAACACAAAGCGTCTGTCAAACAAGGAAAAACGTTGAGTAGTTTATTGTCAGTCGAGTCTATATACTGTACTATATATAGTAACAGTGACAGTAATATACAATATATATATATATTATAGCTATATATTGTATACATAACTAACAATTTCCCAACCCTGGTCTGAGCCTGGTCAAGTTCAAGCGTTGTTGACGGGTTCAGTGCAGCATCACGCTCCCGTTCCTGCTCCACATCTTTGTCAGCATTTGCTGGAACAAGTCCGCTTAATGTCACCTCTTCTGCATCATTCGAAGGGGAAGCGGCTGCTGCTGTGGTTGAACCAGCGCCAACTGCCTGTTGGAAGCTCCAAAAAACTCTACTCCAAAATTCTACCCCAAACCAAGCCCAGGCCCTCTACAAGCCCCTAAAGTGTTGAGTTTTGTTTCAGCTTTGAAGAATTACAAAGCCTGGCCTTGTCCTGGAGAGCCAGCTTGGCATTGGCGGCATTGGCACTGTCACTGTTCTCGTCGCCCTCCTTGTCTTCTGGCACTGGAACCAGGAGACCTTTGCCAGCGGCAGCGGCAGAGTCCTCTGATGGCTCTTGCTTGATTGCAATGAACGGGAGCAGGGAGTAGAGCTGATTCGCCAGCTGCAGGGCTGGGCAGCAATGTGAATGACCACACACTCCAGGCTAGATTTTAGGTCCTAGAGGCCTTGCATAGCGTCAAACAGCTACATCACTAATAACCAAAAGACATCTCCACACGCATCTCACGTGCACAGTACACACACTGTACACGCCGTACACCTGCCTTGAATTCGTCTTCCAAGTCGGAACGGTCAACGCAGCAGTTGCGAAGCAAATACTCCAAATGCTCAGCCATTACTTTGCAATTGTGGTCTGTAAAGTGCTCTGGTACTGACCAAGCCAGGCGGACAAACTCAGAGTAATTTCCTGTTCATCGAGTTCAGCGCCCTGCAGGGAGGGAGTCGGGAAGCAAGAAATGACCCACATGTTACAAATATATATATATATATATATTAGTATATATATATACACATGAAACCAATGATCAATGAGAAGTCCCAAAGTTGGCAGACTTGTATATGTAACTGCAATTCGTAACTGCAACCCTTCCTCTTCAACGGATTCATCCGCCAAATTGTGTTCCACCAAGATAGTAGCTTGTGGAATCCACATGAGGTCTCCAGCTGTCAAAAGCGCCCAAAACCCACCCAGCTCTTGAAACTTTGCATAGTCCATGTTGAGGAGGGTGCTGCAATGCAATCCAATTGCAGGTGGAGTGTCTCCTTTGGCATCTGAAAGATGCTTGCGTGTCGCGTTCAAAGGAATGCCCATGATTAAGCGGCGCCCGCGCAATTGCCATCGCAAGATGGGGGCACACAAATCACTCAAGCCGTTCCAGCTCCATTCAGGTCGACCATACATCAGCTTCAGAGCAGTGTGCCTGGAAATCGATAGACAAACACTTAAACATCATATAAGCATAATATAATACTAAAGAATCCATAACTGCAACTTGCGTCCACCGAGGAAAAGAAAGGACTTCGCAATACAATGGCACAGGAAAGCAACAAATGCAGTCATGGTGCTTGGTCAATCTCTGTGGATCATTGAACATTGCAAGATTCATGCGAAGTCGCTCGAGGGCGTCACAGACAGGTTTGAGCTGCTGTTGAATGTTCTTTGGAAGGTCAGCGAGCGCCTGCAACAGTGCAGTGCAGTGCAGTGATACAAAGTGGTAAGTTTAAACTTAAACATGAAAAAACAATGATCTGAAGATTGGGTCATTGGGTCATTGGATCAGGAATGCAGAGTGTGTGCACAGAAGCAGCCAGGCCTTATCCAGTTGTGCAATTCCAAAGGATCTTCTTTGCATTGCATGTGGCTCTGCGCCGGCTCTGCAAAGCTTCGGCAGCACATCGTCATTTCGAAGCTCATCCACCTCAGCATTTGGTGGAAAGGCATCTGAGATAATGACCGGCTGGCCGTTGCCGAGGTCACCACCATAGGCGACGATGTCAGCGAGGTCAAGGTCGCTAGGAGGATCCACAACTGCTCCAAATTGGAGCACAGGCGCACCCTTCGCGTCGCTATCTTCACTCAAAACTCTTCCAATTGCATGAACCAAAGGGTATGATGGCAGGTGAGCCATACACTCCGGAAGGTCTGGGACTCCAGTCTCAGGTTCAGGTTCACGTCCCTCATGTAGTTCCTCTGGAGTCGGAGTCACAGTCGCAGCCGTAGTCCGCTTGGATACATGCTCAGGTTTGGCAGCATTCCCTTCGCCTGCAACACTAACCGTTCGATCTCGCTTCACCTGCTTGACTTCCTCCTCATGGTCCCCTCAGAACAATGGCTCAGCAGACTCGCTCCAGAACTCCAAAACAAACGACAACTATTCATAACTATTCACTGCAACCGACTCCAACTAAACAAAACCCTAAACCATTCCTAGTACCATGATGTACCTTGATACCACTTCTGAACCTGAACCAACCTTCCAGCCCAGCAAAACTTAGCTGCTGAATGCTGACATGACACATTCAGCTTGTTGACTAGAAAGCAGCAAGTCAAAGGCGTTGCTCAGGCTCGTGATGTAGGACCCCAGTCGCTCTCTGTACTTGGCGAAAATGGCAGGGTCCAATGAACCGGATGCGGAGAAAACGTGCCGCTTCCAAGACTTGCTATCCGGAGACAGGGAATGAACGTCAGCTGTTCCATGACCAAAAGCCTGTAGGATTGCCAGTCGTTTTTCAACAACTGAGCGATGGTCCTTGAGCTCAGCCATTGAGGAAGTAGCCTTCAACGCAATCTGAACTTCATTATCCCACTCATTTACAGACTTCTCCTCAGAAGCAAGACAAGAAAGTCAGGAAATGCAAATGAAGTTGTACTAAATCCAAATCTGCCGTGACTGGTAGCCTGAATTTACTGAATCCTGTTCTACTTCGCTAAGCCAAGAGTCAGTCTCGCGTTGCAATTGCAGCTGTTTCTTCTTCAAGTCAAGCTGGTACAACTCCGGATCCCTCTTGGTTGGTTCCTTGGGCTCCTCGTCATCCCCCCTGCCCTTGCCCTTGGCCTTGCGCTTGGCCTGGCCCTTTGCTTTGGGGCGTCGTCCTCCCAACATCTCCACTGGCGCATCATGACCGGGTAGCACAGGCATAGATCTAAAATTGTTCATTCCTTATCAAGAACGCATAAACAACATAAAACTAAACAATGCAAAGTTTGCAAACATCGAGAATATAATAGAACAGCCAAAACACAAATTGGCAACCAACCAAAACTAAAGCAAGGATCTGGCAGTGTCAAAAATGCGGGTTTCCTGATGCAGTGATCCTTGCATGGCTGATTGCAAAGCGGCTGCTGGGTCCTCCTCATCTTCAAAGTCCCTTTGTGAAGTCACGCCCTCAAAACAGGAAGATCATTTCAGTGAGACAGAAAGACATGTGACACGATTGCTTAACAAAATGAGAGTGAATTCAATGTTTGAAGTCGAAATTGAAAATTGAAAGCTGAACACTGAAGACTGAACACTGAACACTTAAGACTTAAGGTTGTTGTTTGTTGTCATAGGTAAAATTTGTGAACAAGGTTTCGCCTTACGGTGTTCAAGGTCGCGTGTACTCCCTGCTGACAAGGACTTGAGGAAGGAGACCACCTCGTAGCCAAACTGGTCTTTCGACCAAATAGCTGATGGATTCACGCGAGCTGATTGCCACTCCATTTCACAGGCTTGTTCGTCCCAACCGTAGCGATCACTGAGCTCTCTAAAGAACCTGATGTCCAAATGAAGTCTGAAAGAATAACATCATTGGAGTGGATACACTGACTCTTTTTCCAAGTGTTCAAGACAACCCCAAGAGTGTGCTAAGTGACTGGAGTTTGGTAAGAAATGGAGCACCCAAGCCCATGGTGACTTTGTCAACACAATCAGCACTCTCTCGAACACTGGCATTGATAACACGTCGTACTCCTCGGCCAGTCCCTTTGTCCTTATTCTCAATGATAATTTTCTTCTTCTCTTCCAACCTCATCATGTCCCATTCCGACCCCCTGCCATTGTCACTTAACAAAGAGCAGACGCTCGTTGTTTTCAACTGGTATCAAGTCTACTTTCGAGTTTCGATTGACGGTGTGGTTGAGTATATGTGAATCATTTTGTTGGTGACCAACAAACCTAAGAAAGGGCATGAACTCAGTAAACACAATACTGTGCACTGTGCACTGCCTACAATTCAGCCAACCCAACAGCTCACTTCAATCAAGCCAGGTGCACCGGTTGTTCTTCTGATAATATGTTCTCAAAGCCCTCCGTGCATTGTTGCACTTTTTGCAGCGCCGTTGCTTGCTGCGGGCACCTCCGACTGCTATAGATGTTTCGGCAGTGACCTCTTCGTCACAGTCGATGCACCTTTGCAGAAAGTTGCAAGATTTACTTGTTGTTGCAGTGTCATTATTGTTCTAGTCATTGCTAGAAGTTTGGTTCTCTGTGGGTGCAGTGCTGCATTAATGAACTTTATTGATAATATATAATGTAAATATATATATATATAAATTCCTTCAGTTGTTATTTTACATTTAGGTGCTTTGACTTTCAATACGTTCCCAAAAGAAAACCAAAAACATATCAAATCTCAGGACAGCACTCAAAAACGGTGCCGGGATGGACATTGTCATCTTTCTTGCCCTTGGCCTTCAAGACCGTTGGCTCCCCGTCTGCGGCCTCTCGGGCAGCAGACTTGTGTCCTGCCTCGCCTTCCAATCCACAATCATCCTCAAGAGCACTCTCCGCACCAGTCGCCTGCAGGGCCGGGGCAAATGTGTTTCTTGACCTACATTTGGAGCAAAGAGTTATATACACCCAGACCCAGATTGAAGCAAGTTCAAAGTTCCAAGCAGTCTAGCCAAGCTGCTGAGACTGCTGAGTGGCGGGATTCTCTGCTGCAAGGTCGTTCTCAGCACTGAGAGCCACACGCAGATGACCTAGATGAAAGCGACCTCACCAGCACTGGCGTCCCAGACTGCATTCTCTGACTCCTATTCTGCATTGGTGTGTCTGCCCTCACCAATGCTGATGGTGGCCGCAGCAGCGGTGCTTCATCCTCATTCCACACTTGAGTTTTCTCAACTGGTGCTCCAACATAAGGAACGATGGCAAGCCCGCGCCGCCGCGGTGTCAGCGAAGATCTCATGGTCCTCCACTCCAGCTCTAGTAGTTCTAGTCTAGCCTAGCTTCCTTACACGGATGCCTCAAGCAAAATGCTGCAACGTTACAGTTACAATTGACAATAGTGTGTGCACACCTGACTCACCTGACAGTTTCATAACAGTCTATCAGTG
>CAXAMN010013525.1:130514-170711 GCA_963970005.1 Durusdinium trenchii | reverse complement strand
AATGGTCCCAAGCAGCGGCTTTGACCGGAGTTTGTGTGTGTGTGTGTGTCCTCATTGCATGCCCTGAAGAAGCGGCTTTTGATTGCTTGAGTTAGGGAGCATGGTGAGTGTGAAGAGGAGGCGATGACAGTTGACTTCCCCGGTAGTTTGTTGTGGGTTTGAAGGGAACAATTTGTTTTTGAAGATGTAGTGGAGTAGTGGATGTATAGAAACCACAAGAAGCACTGGCCAGTTAAAGAACTGGTCAAAAGCATTGGTCCTGGTAGAATTTGATAGAGACTGGCCCAGTCTTTGGAACAGTACTTGAGGGCAGCTTAAAAGGCCGGAGACAGTCCCACACTAGCAGTATTTAAGTGCTATTATATTACGATATATATATATATATAGTATAGTATATATATACACATATATGTATGCATAATAATGCCCGACTTGTGTGGCCCAGTAACCGGGATGGAAGGGTTACTGCAAAAGTATACAATTGAATCATATGTACAGCGATGGTGTCCAACCTAATAGCCATGGCCTCCAACCTACTAGCGATGGCGTCCAACCTGATAAGCTGCAGATGTAAAGCTCAATCGTCAATAGTACTTTGGACAAGAATCTGTAGAGCAACTGCCAAGCTGCTACCTCCCCTCCAGCAGAAGTCTTGCAGGCTCAACCTCCAGACGTTTGCTTGCCCAATCAGTCCAGTTTGTTCCACTAGTTTCCAGTGGATCCAGCACTCCCACTAGTTACACTACTAAATCATATACACTCACTAGTTTGTGTGTTTCGCACGTGTTCCCCCAAGGTGCCGTCTCGACGGCCTGTTCACCCAGACGGTCCCTGAGTGGTATGAGTGGCACGTGGGATTCATTGCTGCAGCCAATTGCCACCCGACTCGATCTTGTTGCCCAAGGAATCCCATGTAAGCCGAGTGCAAGGCATCCAGCGGGTTGAAGTCATAAGGTGGAAGGCATCCAGTCTTTGGGGGGAACAGAACCACTCCGGTAGTCATTCCAATGAACTTCTGCGGATGTCAGATTAGAAGGTTGTTTTCACCCTTTTTCTGCGGCGGCCAATTTGTTGAACTCATCCGGTTTTCCGTGGTTGTCCTCTCCTTTTCCACTGATCTAAAAGCAAGATTGATCCACCAGGGCCGGAAAGAAACACCAAGCCCCGTGGTCTCGGTCCAGTCGTTCTCGGAGGCAGCAATTCGGTGAACGTCTTCCTCGGGCTGGGCCTTCCCTGGACCTTAGGCGCTGGGCACCTCAGGTCTCTCGGGGAAATCTGTCGGAGTTACGACGGACGGAGACGAGTCTGTGTTTCTGTTCGTCCAGTCCAGCTCCAACCGCCCGACTGCACTGCCACGGTGGCCTACATGAAAACCAGCCGCCACCGCACGTGTGCAGTGGCATCGGGGATGGACGACTCGGCCCTGTTCCAAAGACTTGACCTGGCCCCGCGACAAACAAGGATCTGGGATACATTTGGACAAAAACAGCTTTTTTATGCTTTTTTGAAGATGGAAAGACCTAACTAGAACCTGATAGACTGCCGGTTTCGACTTACATCCCAGAGTGTGCGTTTCTTCAGATGCTTTTGGACCCGAATCCTCAAACCAGGTCCAAACGAGTCGATCGATCTCTGACTTCGGGACCGTTTCTCCGTCCGTGGCGCCGGACCGAGGCCCTCTACTGGTCGATCGGTGGGGCCGATCCGATCTGGCTGGCGCGGTTCCAGGTGCGGGGGAGCACAGGAGTTGGGGAGTTGGGGGGGTTGACCATGGCAGGTTGGAGTTGATCTGTGTGGATGGTGTACATGGATGTGGTTGTCATG
Organism: Durusdinium trenchii; assembly: GCA_963970005.1. Classification (NCBI taxonomy): domain Eukaryota; class Dinophyceae; order Suessiales; family Symbiodiniaceae; genus Durusdinium; species Durusdinium trenchii. The sequence continues at coordinate 168,887 of CAXAMN010013525.1, read as the reverse complement.
TGTTGTGTTTCTCCCATCGATTCGGTTGCTTGTAATTACCAAAGGAACCACCAGGGTTTGCTTTGTGACTTTCAACATGTATTTCAAAAAATGTTATATTTGAGCATACTCAAGCATTATATAGCATTATATAATATGTATTTTTTTTAAGTCACAGAGAATTCAGCCAGAAGTGGGACAGCACTCAATGTTGAAGCGCTGGAAGCTTCTCATTTGCTTCTTGGAGTCCAATATATATGTATATTCCAATGGCTAGGGACATTAGGACCCTTTAGACTAAGAGTTCACTGAGATTTACACTTTTCATTGTATTCTGCACCGATTCTCCAAGGTACTTTGACACACAAAGGATGTATGGTAGGACCTCCCAAGGATGGGAACGCAACTGTTGGCCATGCACCTTGACTTGCAGAGTCGGCTGGATGCATGACCTTGACTTGCAGCGTCATCTTCTTCCAAGACAGAGAGAGGGAGGAAGGAAAAAGACATCAAACCTAAGGGCTACGAAAGAATCCTGGTTGGAGAACGAGGATCATGTAGGCAAGCGACCGCTGATTTCTGCGAAGTTGTCTTGGATCGGGGACCCCGTCGCCAGGACAAAGAGTTTGCCCAGGACTGGCTCCAAGGCGTTTGGCTCCCAGACTTCTCGCAATCCAGCCTCAGCTGTGTGCGAAGTGGATGTGGAGTCCAATGCGAAGTAGATGGCACAGTTAACCCAGTGGGTGCTTATATGCGCTTATAATTAGTTAGCCAAACATTTCATTTTTATGGAAGATCTTTACCTATAGTATCCTACATATATACATGGAAACCTGAAACCACTCCAACGTCGGCACATATGCTTGTTTTGTGGAGTGTTTGAGATACGACAATTCTGGGCAATGTGTGTTCAAAGTCAGCTATTGCATCCAACATTCTGACCTTCCAACCAGCGACCTGTGGTGGCTCCAAATCAAAACGTCGATTCCGATTCCCAGAAGGGACCGTTGGTGGAGAAAAGCCATGAAAAAGCGATTGACAACTTGATGGGAGCTATTGCACAGCCCCGTGCAATCGTTTAGGAAAGTCTTTAAGTCAGGGTCAACGAGAGTGGAGTCGGCGTCACCCTGATCTATGTGTGTCATCCTCTTATTCTGTATGTGTCTCAGCCACAAACAGGTCAGCGGGCCGGGCGGAATCAGTTCTTCGGGGCCGGGCCATGTCCACCCCAAAAATCTCCTACACCCTACACCTCCAAGTACCCTCAGAAGGTATTTAGACCCTCCAAACCCACCCCAGTCCCACCTTCTTAGAAGGTACGACTGAAGGCCTAGGGACAAGTATCCACAATCTGATGGTGGGCTGGCGCACTGTCGATGCAACCCCAAGATGCGGAGGGGCCACAGGCGCCTATAAGGGGCCACCTGGCACTCCGTCTCATGCCCAAATCAGCGCCTATCATGTCCACTGCGTGCTGTTTTCGGATCATTAGACTAGTTGGCACTAGTTGGCTTCTTCGTGCTAGTCACCTTTTTCATGATGGAACAATCCATGTGCACAGGATAATAGAACACTCACTCCACCAACACGTTTTTTTGTTCAGCCCAGTCAACTCAGTGATTGACTGGAAGTCGGCTCAAACCACACTGCCCACAACCTACACACCATCCGACATACGTGTGTGGCGCGCCACGTCCCACCGACCCCCCTCGGTGCGCAAGTCGAAAGAAAACCTGCAGTGCTTCGAAGCCATGGCGGTGGAGTCTGAAGCGCTGGTCTTTAGCGAGCGCAGAGGGTTCCCCCTGTACGCCCGCACCTGGAGTCGAGCACGAGAAGCACTGGAGTCGCCTCGACTGGTCGCGGTCGCCGGAGTCGACCCCACCGGTGGCGCGAGGTTCGGCTGGGTTGGAACATTTGGGACGTTGGATGCACTTTTTGTGTGTATTGGTCAGTTTCCCTGTTGGCCAGAGGGTGTCCACCCCAAGTGCCACCGCAATGCCTTGCCTACACTTGCTTGAAACCTTCTTGTATAGGAGTCATAGGAGTTGACCTTTTTTGTAGTATCCTTCTTACTTTTATGTTTGAGGTTCCTCTTAGCTCAGACATATAATATTTGAAAAGAATTCAGCATTCCGCCAATATTAAAGGTAGCTATGGTTGATGATGACTTTGGATCGACCCTTATGCCTCAAATGGGGGGAGATAGAAAGGGACCCTGCAAAGTACGAAAATGGGACATGGCCCTATAGAAGCAGGATGAAACAGGTATCTAATTGTCCAAACGTATTTTGAGACTCCAGGAAGTTCACTTCTTGAAATCGCTCATGCTCAGGTCGTCCTTACTCCGGCTCTACCAGCGAAACGACCAGCAGCACCAAGCTTTGATTTTTTCCCTCGGGCATGGCTGCGATCGGAGCGACCGTCGCAGCCATCGCGCAGAACCAGCAGGAGTCCGCAGCGGGTGGCGGGGTTCGCGGATGCTGGAAGGTCCCAAACGATCAAGAACGCGCAAGCGAGAAAGCGCCAATGTTTTTGTTGGAAAAGATTCAGAAACCCAAACATGCGAGAACTTGGTGGGCAGAAGTTGATGTTTATATAAAAGACATCTTGAATGTTATGCAAGTAGAACAAGACAAGTGTACTCAAGCAAACTTCCACACTCTAGAGCACAAACATGAGAGTACATGAGCACGCAATGTGAACAAACACATGAAAGACCCACATATGAGAGCACAGGTGTGAGAGAGCACACATGTGAGAGCACATAGGTGAGGGCACATCGATTCCCACGTCCAAACTCAATGGAACGGCTAAGCTATGTGCTGTAGGTCTCATATCATGTACTACCCCATGGGCAGTTGATGACAGAAAGACCACTTGCACCATCCGCGAATCCGCGAAGTGGTTTCCCGCAAGGAACTGGATAGATGGAGAAATCGACTTCCGCAGTTTCACAGCCAGTGGTGATTTATTTACTTGTACCTCACCCAGTAGGAAACAAGAGTCGAATGTTTAGGACCTTGCGGATCTGCTCAACATATCAAAGTTGATAAACATTGGGACTGCAAAACGATCCAGCTTTAAGCAATTTTGTGTGTTCACCGTGAACTGTGAGTAAGCCCTACTGCACACAGTTGAAACATCACCCACCATTTCATGATCCCCTCAAAATGTCCTGCCCTGCACAGATCTTGGTTTTGCATTGTGATCTTGGTTTTCTCAATGGCAGGGTAAATCTATGAGATGGTTTGCCGTAGAAAGAACCAGCGGAAGCGTTGGAGGCAGATGCCAAGAAACCATGGATCTTGGTGCATGGCAACGAACTCTACTGCGAGGCCACGAACTCTGCTGGTTCGGGTTCGGGAGTTTCATGGACACTTCATGGGCAATCAGTTTCTGCTCACAGGCATGGATTTCCAGGGTTTGAAATGCATGTGGCATCCGCCCTGAGTTCGGTCCCTCATTGAAGCAAAGGGCGAAGGTCATAAAACAATTTCCAAAACAGAAGGTTCCAGCAGTTGGGTTTGGAGAGGAAGCCTCTGTCTATTTGGAGGTCTGGCCGTTTCTCTTGTTTCCCTTGGGTGAATCCTCGTCGGCTGTTTTGTGGTGAAAATTCTCTCAACAAAAGTCACACAGTGCAGGGTCCTGGCAAGTCTGTGTGGGGATTGATGATTCCGCTGGATTCAAGGGATGGTTCAATCTTTAAATATCTTTAATAGATCCTCCAACCAGAAGTCTCAACCCTCAAAGGCTCTGACCAATTCGCAATGCTTAATCGGGCCGCGAATGTCTACGACAGGCACCCGATGCATACAACCGGCTTACGACACCACAGATCACCACACCAGTCCAACTTCATGAGGACAGTTCCAATGAGCATCTGATATCATCTGATATCAATTTATGTTGACTTGTTTTGTTTGGTAGTGTTTGATGTCCCTAGGAAACGATTGCCTACCAGGACTGACTCTGGAAGGTCGCAAAGCTTAGCAGTCCGGCTCCGGAGCTTCACCTCCGTGAGCTGAAGTCTTTTGAAGCCTCACCCATCCCCTCAACCTTAGCATATGACTTCAGGGGTAGGGTGGATAGGGTTACCTACCTAAGGTAGGCTGTATCCTCCCACCCCCAACTCATTGCTCCGTCCTTTTCCAGGTCCCATGAAGCCGTTGGGTCCTGGCCTGATGAGATCCATGGCCGTGGATACACTCCGAACACATGGGATCCCCGAGCCCTTCGTAAAGGACAGTATCGTAGGTGATGTGTTCTTCGTCCGCGTGTTCTGTCCGCGGAACGTTCACCCGAATTCTGTGGGAACACACAGGCTGGAACATGGCTGGATCCTCAGTTCACTCGGGTTTTGACCCTCACAATGTAGCAGAAGCCGAACCTCCGCAGGTCCCAAACATGTAGCAGTTTTTTGAACCTCAAACATGTAGCAGTTGCGAAGCGGCTGCTGACGAGAACCTTCTCCTCCGCAGGTCCCTCGCACGCTGCACTACATCGCGGACTCCTCCGGCCGCGCCCGCTGCATGGCGGTGGATGTGACGCGTCACGGGGAGCTGCGCGAGCTCTTTGCCCAGAGCCTTGGTGCTCTTTCGTCGGAACAAAACGAGAACACTACACCTGGGACATCTGGGATCTACCAGGTCCAGATGAAAAGAATGTCTTTTTGGGTCTTCTTACAGGGTCCAGAGCCCGTCTTTGAGCTGCAGAACCCATATCAAGTTATGGTTTTTGACCAAGATTCCGTGAATTGAGATGCTTGAACTGGGCCGCCTGTTCAAACGCCGTGTTTGTTGGATTTACAAGTGCCCCCACTTCCCAGAAGCCGAAAAGGTAAGCAGCATGTTTGTGGTATGTGGATATATATATATATATATGCAAGTATCCATAATTATCCATATGTGTACCCTCAAGCCAAGTGTAGCCGTCAATACCTGACCAATATTTGGGAGCTTTGCCATTGACTTTGCCGGTCCCTTGAAGCACTTGCCGAGCTCTCTACCCTCCAGCGAGGATGGGTGCGTCCATCAAGGTCTTTCACTTTGAGACCGCGACCAATCCAAGTGGAGACTGGACTTGGATTGCCCTGGACCCTTCCAGTGACCTCTGCCCACAAAAGTTCCTCCAACTTGGAGGGAACTGGAAAGGCCTTGGATAAACTTTTGGGCGTCGGATTCGACAGAGATCAATTTGCCACATGGCTTCCCATGAGTCTTAGGAGGGAGGAGGGGGGCTTAGCATTGGTTAGCATTTCATCATTGTTTTTCCTTCATGACTACTGTAGCATTTACAATGAACCCTGTAGCTCTAGCTGTCGGGTGCGTCAGGGTGCGTCCATGGTTTTCTTTTATGCGTCTTCCGCTTTGACCCACCACCGCAGTCCGTTCGGCCAGTGGAAAGCGGCGAGTGGATGACATGTAGAGGTGGGTGGTATGCTGGTGAGGTCTTGACCTGGTGCCGGATGCTCGTTCTTAGAACACCTCACCGTTGTGATGTGATCAGGGTTGACGCTTCTACTTCGCGCCTTCACGAAGTGCAGAATGCCGAGGACAGTTCTTTGACTTCCGCCTCATTCAAGAACTCAGGAAGTCGGCACCAGAGCCTTGGAACTCAGGAAGTCGGCACCAGAGCCCAAAGGGCGGGACGGACAAAGATCAAGCCACACTTTGGCTTGATAAAATAGGGTATGATAAACACCCCCCCAAAGTCGATAAACACCCCCCAAAGTCATACAAAGGGCTTTTGCTTGTCATAAAGCCACACTTTGTGTTTCCGCAAAAGGGTCTGTCTGACCTTTGGGGGGTGTTTCTGAGTCTCCTTGGTTGAACTTCTGTGCGGGACAGCGATCAATCCGATGAGGACGATGCAGAAGCGGCAGAGGCACAATCGGATTAATAAGTTAATGTGTGACGCCTAAGTTGGAGGGTTCGAGTCTAGAGTGGTTTGTGCGTTTGATGTGGAGACGGGGCTATCTACAACTACGGACACCGTGGGCAGTGGCTTCACCGACCAGATGGATCAACTGATTTACCCTGTTTCAGTTGGGTGAAAACATCTTATATAGGCAGATCAGATGCCACCTCTTAGAACACCCTGTTCACCACAAGACCATTGTGAACATGCTGAGCTACTTCCGATTCCTCCCTGAGATTCCCTGAATATATATTTAGGGAATAGTATGGAATATATTTCGTGGGGAGACCTCCAATTCTGTTCGCCCTGCACCAAGTTCTACCTTGCCCATGTGACCCGCCGCTTCGTTTGGTGCAAGACAGGAGTGCCTCTTCGTGTGCGATAATACCTGGCTCTCCGGTGCTTTGTTCAATCCCTTGGACCATGGTGCGGACCTGGTGGCATCCTGGCGATGAAACAGGGAATGAAGTCCTCGGTCTTGGAGTCTCAGTGTTTGCAAGAATGATCTCGAAACTTCGCAGGTTTTTTAGTCCGTATATAAATATATTGGTCATGTTGCTCTTTGAAGAACGGTTTTGTGATGGTCTTGTGCTTTCGGAATTGGTCAAACCCCTTCTCAGGGGTAAGATGTTTACTATAATTAAGTTTGAGCCGTTTGAGCCTGGAGATAGTGTCTAAAGGCATGTGGAGCCGATGATTCTGGCCCTTTGTTGGCCGATGTTGTTGGCCCTTTGTTGTGTTTGGAGCCAATGGGAACATACCCACAGTGGGAACTTGATCCACTGGGAGTGCCAACTTTGCCAGTCTGACGAAAGAAGCACAAACTCATGCCAAGCCAAGGTATTGACCGCCAACCAGGGGAAAATAGTCTCCGCGACGCGACGCCTCGCACGTTTGAAGACGCCTCAGACGCCACGTCCGGGAAGGTCAACACACGTGCCGCGTTGGTGCTTTTGGGGGTACCTAGGTGACCGGCCGCTTTGGTTTGGTAATTGCAGGGCCTGCAGGGCCAGTAGAAAAGGCATGTGGCTTGTCAGCGTCACCTACGTGCATCTCCCTTCAGCGGAGGAGAGAAACGTCCAAGCTCCTTCCACCGACATCACCGGAGCGGGTTTTGCGAGCACGCAGCAGTTGTGGCAAAGATTTCTGCAGGGGGTTCCAAACGTTACGAAGTTGTCTGAAGCCTTTCCTGCCAACAACTGTTACCTGAGGCCTGGTCGGCAAGCTTCTTTTTTTCCTTTGAGGTCTCTAGCAAACTGAACTGTGCTATCATTGACGACCTGTGCGAAGGGAACTCTACTCAAGACACACAGAGTCCACACCCGGAGTCGCCCACGTGATCGACGGATGTGCACAACAAGACACGAACGATGGAGGTCGGACGAACAACGAAGTATTGAGGAGACGCGCGAAGCCCCGATTCACAAGAAACAAGAGCAACGGCCCTTCCCGCTGTCAGAAAGAATGACGGAAACCAAGTCAGATTCAGAGGGTGAGCTGGCAGAGTAAAGAAATCGCAGATTGGCAGACCCAGTCGGATCGATTCAAGAAGTTCTTCAACATGGAGTGGTTCTTGAATGTGGACAAAAGACGGCTCAAACGCAACAAGAGAACAAGACAACGAAACAGAGTTCTGTAGTGTGCCGCATGCGAAAGACGGCTGTAGTGTGCCGTAGTTTACATGAAGCGCTTGCAAGCTACAGCCCCAGCCCATCCCAACTCTCCAACTCACCCCCAGAAAGACTGCTGCTTCCACTGAAGCGCCAATGCTTATCGAGAGGCCCACCCACAGTCCCAGTAGCTAAAAAACGATGATTACAATATTGTGAGTGGCTGCGCGTGGCTGCGCTTCACCAACTAGTTAGCCCCAAAAAGCATGTGCACTTATAACTTATATAAATCGTCTTTGATGGTATAGGCCTGCCAAGAATCAAAACACATTGAATAATCCACCCCCCTTCCGGCGGTGAGAGCATTTTGACGTGAGAACCCTGCAATGACCACGAGGTTTACAACATGGTACGAAATAGATTCTGTACAATAGGTACTTTCATTTACTACAAAATAGCTATAGTTCAACATACCCCTCAAGATCTCTTGGCAACTTCATCCTGGATCCTGAATCCCCAATTAAGGGAGGGAGCTGTCTTAGTGATTGAGTTGTGATGGATGGGGTCGGTATAGATCAAATACCCCCTGTGGGATCGATCGAACTCCGTTCAGACCTGCGGAAGCCTCCGGATCGCCATCCGGCGGGGTCGGAGGTCGAAAGCATGACGAAGTACGTCTCCGCAGGGATGTGCATTGGTGGCGCCGTGCTGGGGCTCCTCATTGGTTCAAGGATTTGGCATTTGGGAAATGCTTGGTAGTAGCAAGGTGCATCGCTACTATGAGCAAGGACGCCGAAGGACGCTACTAGTAGCTCCTGGTATTACTACTAGGAACAAGAAGCCACTAGTAACAAGGGCACGCAGTGTTGACTCCGCCACCGCATGTTGAGCGGACGAGGCAATGGGGGGTGGTGGAGTCTCCGGCAATGATCCATCGCGTTGTTTTTGTTTGGAGCGGATAGCGCTTCACAAACTTCATTTGTGCAAAGCAGATGCTTTAAAGACAGGTTTTCCATGCCTGGTTTTCGTGAACATAGAGGGTACCACGGCTTAGATTCCTACCAGGAGACCAGACAGGTTCATTTACAAAAGTTTTAGTTCTTGTTAAGAGTCCAGCAAGGTTCTGCAAGGATATACAAAAACCATGTAGTGGTTCCATCCTTACCTCCTTCATGTTTATCCATGTTCAGGCAGCGGATTCACCCTCATACTGGGCTACAACATCTTTCTTCCACATCAAAAAATTGGTTAACTTGAGTTAAGACTGAAGATGCTTTCTCATCATCTCTCATCCTCCAAGTGATCAAGCACGAGCACGTCAATTGATCAACTCGCTTCGGCTCGTCCCTTCGAGGCCGAATGGGTTGATGGCACCCATCCTCTCGTGGCGGCCTGGATGTGTCATATGGGTTGTGTCCACGCCTGGAATGAGGGTTGAGGCCCTGTTTGAGGCTTAACAATCAAGGGAGATTGCTTTGGAGACCCGCAATTAGAGTTTAATTTTAGATTTACTATAAATAGATAGTAGTTTGTATGTTGCTTTTTGCTGGAAGAATACAGAATAAAGACTGCAGGCTTCAAGGATAGAGAATTAATGAGAACTATAAAGAATATTGTTGTGCTTCAAGAATAAAGGCTGCAGGTAGTTGTGTGTTCTTTGTCATCCCCTTGTTTGGATCTTTCCAATTGCTTTTGGTTGGCAGGCATCTCAAGTTAATATGTTTGAACACAACACGCATGGCATCGTACATGTTGCTGTAGAAAGGACTGAGTCTCAGAGTTCAAGGTCTAAACTTTACAGTTCTGAGGTTAACTCCAGAGATCAGTCCCTTCTCTATTGTTTGGCTTTCCTCTATGGTTTGGAGATCCTTCAGGCGTTTGTCTTCATTTGTTGTATTACCTCTAAAGGGGTTTAAAACCGGGTCCTCAATCTTGAGGATATTTGGGGATATAAACCTTGTTCTGCTCGCGGAAAAACTCCGGAGTTCAGTCTCTTGAAAGGTTTTTAAGACTGATCTAAACGTTTAGTCTCGGTTGCACATGACAGTGCAAAATTACAGGGTGTCCTCTAGAGTTCAGACCTGTGCTGCACTCATGTTTGAAGAGGAATCAACTCCAGCGTTAAGTCTTTTGAACTCTGGATCCCAGACGCTTCCTGTTACTCTTCGTATTCGTTCAATTTTTCAGAGGCTCCTGTGGAGACTCGAGGTATTGAGGTCAATATAGTCTATATAGAAAGAAAGGATGTAGAGGATCGCAGTGTTGGGGCTCCAAAAGCGACCGGGCGGGACAGAAAACTGCCAAGCTCTCTAGGATTCTAATCCTGGACTGCGCAGTCCTTTTTACCCAGCAACCAATGCTTATCAATGCTTACCAACAAGGTCTTGAACTCAGACGAGTCAGACGGTCTTCAGCCGAGTCAGACTCAGAAACCAGCGGTCGATTCACAAGACACCATGTCGCTTGGTAGGTCACCCAAGGGATGGTTTTGACCCACAGGGATGGTTTAGGTTCCTGTTTACATGGCTTTTGAGAGGTCAGGCTCAAACTTACTTCGAAGGGTCCATCATCCACTTGGCATGAACTTGGATTACAACAGCTATTTGAATAAGGAAACAGTCATAATAAATTCTCCTCTTCCCAGGAATCTTTGGGGGGGGTATCCCTTTGTTTCACGACGCACCACCCAAAAATATATATAGAATGTCAATGAATATCACCTCTTTTCAACCCAGTGAATCCTTCCCAATACTTCCTGTCTCTGACCAAAACTCCTCCCTCCGCTTTGGGTGTTTATGCACAGGGCCGTGTTCGACCGATGGTGATCAGGATCAAGGCCTTTGGCATCTTCGTGGGACAAGACCACTGTCAGCTCTTCGCCGAGGGCCTCCAGAGCCTCCACGCTCGGATGGAGGCACACATAGCAGTGAGAGGTAGAGCGAGAGGGTCCGGAGCGAGGCGGAATGGGTCCGAGGCTCTTGAAATACAACCTATGTAAACACTCTAGAAGAGCAACACCAACAGAAAGCTATAGGGCTAGTTTACTTTCACAAAAGATGGCAACATCATGTTTGAGATCGTCAAAGCGTCAATGCACGGATGAGTTGGGTGTGAACGTCCCACTTGTACATGTCACATGCAGATTTCGCTTCCTGGTCACGGGCAACAGGGTCAGTTACTGTCCAACTGCTCGCTGTCACCCCCTACTGTTGATGCAATTTGGCTAAGTTTGGACATCCCCAAATAACCACCACAAGATCAGTTGTTCATCAGGCAGGTCTTCATCCCCCAGCCACTTCGGCTCTTACTGCTTACGAAACACGCTGGCTCTTTTCGCCCACGAAACCTTCAAGGCCACCTCGAAGAGTGCTGTGGCGCTGGCGGAGTGTTTGGAAGCGCATCCAGCGGTGAACCGCGCCACTCTAGCTGAGATGATTCGCTCAAGTTCATTTGCTCAGTTCGTGGGTTGAACCAACCAGGAACCCACCAACGACCCATAGGAACCCCTATAGGAACCCAGTCTACACATTGAGAAGCACCCCTCTCTGAGAGTCGGAGTTTTTTCGAGGTCGATCAATGAAGCCCTCATCACATGAAGTCACCCTCTTGTACCAAGCACGAAAAACCTTCCGGGGTCACCGTGATCCCTTGACTCCTTTGAAAGGCCACCGCGGTGGGTCTTGCTCCGTGCTGCTTCGTGCCAGGGGTCTGATTTGAGGGGTATATTGAGCCAATCTCTGGGGGTGTTTCACTGTTATGATCTTTTCCCAACCTTTTCATGGGGGTTGCTGCTCACACGCTGCTGCCGTCACATGCTGTGCTGGGTGTCTCTACTCTGACCTCGGCACATGGAGACAGGTAATGTATCCGCTGCTGCCGTCCCACCCCACATTCTCGATCGCCAAGCGAGACACAGCTGCATTTGGAAGAAGAAGAAGAAGGAGAAGGGACTTAAGCGGATGATGGGTGATGGATGGTGATGGGCGCCATGGGTTCCAACCACGCTCACACTCACACCCAATTTTGGGGGGGGTTCAGAGCAGTAGTTGCAGTGGTAAACACTGAAGTTTGTTTGCATCGTTTTCTGATGTTCCAGCGCGCCGCGCCCCCTCCCAGGATATTTGACGAAGGGAGGGCCCGGATGCCTTTGGTTTCATGTCTCGGCGAAGAAGCAGCACGTCATGAAGACGATCACTGCGTGGACCTCGCCCGAGTGCAAGTCCCCAGGCTGCGATTCGGTGACCGGATGTGAAGGAGAGGTCCGCAGGGAACCCGCAGAAAACCCGCAAGGAACCTACAGGGAACCTGCATGGATGTTTAATGTCACCTTCACATCCTTTTTACATGTTGTTTACAAACCTTGTGCCAATTGGTCAGGATGGTACCCTATTCTTAAGCCATGCTTCTATGAACCGAACCCCTTCCTGAGCTGGATATGAAGATTCATATCCACCTTTGGCTTTGGAGACTCCACATGAATCCTTTGTCCGGACGTTCGCGTTCTTCTGCTTCCGCTTTGCTTTCGAAACAGCAGCTCCCGCACCTCGCGACCGGTCCCCTATCAGGACCTCCTTTGGTTCGAGCACCTCGCGCTTGGACCCGTGGCCCCACGCTGCGCCTGCCCAGCTCTATGACCAGACCGGCGAACAGACGTGGACGAGGACGAGTTCCGGGACGGCGAAGCACGGCACCTGGCTGCGCCTTGCGGACCCTTGGAGAGATTGACGCGCGAGCTGAGCAGCTGGGGATGTGGTTGTAGCACCACCCACTTGGTTTAGAAGGAACTGTAACTATATCTTCAAAGAACGACGACTGGGAGTTGGCATGTTTTTTGTTGAGAGTTGAGAATGACTGGGTCTGTTCTAAGTTCTAAGGGAACTGAATCTTATCCTTCCTCCAACAATCTTGTATACAGGGAGAAACAGGGCTCGTGGGCGACCACTTGGCTTCACAAGTCAGACTCAAGATCCACGATTGTTTGAGGGTGTGTATTATATGGTTTCCTTTGATTCAAGGAATGGACTTGACAGAATTGGAAGTCTAGGGCTGATTTGTGGAGTCCAATTAAGGGGGGCCACTTGTTGTCGGAGGAAGAAATGTCGAGGCTGTGCTGATTTTGAATGTTCGCATGGCAAGGATGAGTTGTCGCAGGCTGTAACCATAAAGTCCAGTCGGATACTGCAAAGCTTTAGCTGGTATGGCATGTGAATGAGGTCAAAGATGTGTATGTAGAGTCGTAGAGCATTAACCGTGGCATGGACAAGTCCAGGAGCCGACTGAATTTGACTGTTCCAGAAATCCAACGAAACTAGGCTCCACAGAGCCAACCTCCCCATGCCGAGGTTGGATACCAAGAGGACGGGACCGGATGGATGAAATGCTGAGCGGGTCAAGCACTGTGATGTTCCCAAAGGTTCCGGAAGTTTGATCTTCTTCTTCCGGCGTCTCATACATGCTTTCCGGTGCTTTGTGTCTTCAGTACTTACCCAAGTAGGTACCTAGAGCAGGCGAAACGGTGAAACTTCCGTTTCGCAGTCTGATGCACCAGTCTGAAGGTACAGATCGTGTCCGACCGCTTTGGGCATCGCTTTGCATCGCTTCAGGTGAGTCGACCGATCCGTGATCCGTCCATGGTTGGTCCGTCGGGTCTGCCGGGTAGCCGGAGTCTCGCCCAGCCTTCGCTGCCGGTGTCTTCGGCCTGCTGTCGACATCGGCCTTGGGTGGAGGAGGTCGCTATGCTGATGAAAGACTTGGATCGCTTGCTGGCGCAGCTTGGGCCCTACCCAGAGGAGAAAGATGTGCAAAAGGTGGTGCCCAAGGCAGAGGGGTTGGAGGGTAGCAGATTTCAAGAGGAAGCGGCTTACTTCTTGACTTCAAGCTTTGTGCCTAAGCACCTAGAGGGGTTGCGAGGTGACTCCAAGAACAGCCTCTGTCTACGATAGTGGATTGAGTTCTACCAAGCAGTAGAGCCTGTGGATGGGCTACATCTTTGTGCCCAGCCAGTTTGTTCCCGCCATTCTTGTGCTTGACGAGTTTATTGATGTTTACTGCATTCCTTTTCGGTAGCTTACAGACAGTGTACCTGTCTGGTCGACTCCAGGTCGGTCTATGTCATCCTCCAGGTGTTTGGTTCCGAAAGAAACCTGAAACATCCCAGCTGCCCTTGGAGCCCTTGCCCTTCAGACCTGACCCACCAGGCTGCCGCGGGCTACGCCGACGGCGTCACCGTTGCGGACGCCGCGGACGCGGGGAAGCGGTCGAGCGCCACGAGCGAAGGCCGATGGATGCTCGGTCTGAGACGGAGAGTCCGGCCGACGACGGAGAGTCCGCCTGGGGTGAAAGCCGACCATGTTTTGAGTCGAAAGCCGGTCATGTGAAAACGAGATGAGATTGTGAAGGAAACCATTGTGAACGGTTGGGTGGTTGTTGGATGGAGTGGAGGATGGAAAAAGCCGCCAGCTCATCCACTCATGGGCTTTTTAAGAAGGAAAACAAAATTGGAACTGATGGTTGTTTGTTTTCAGTACAAGTCTCCAGCCGCTTCTTAGGCACTCAAAACGGGTTTGCATCATCCCCTGGATTCACACCATGTGCAACCATAGAGTGCCAGAGAATCTGAGGTTGATTTTTTGCAGTTCTTGCTACCTAATGCTTTACCTGACGCTTCTGTTGTTCGCAAAAAAAGGCACGAACAATGCCTTTCGCAATTTTTTAGGTTCACGGTTTAAGCCAGCCTGGCCTGGTGCGTGCTGAGGAGACGAAAGCTTTAGAGGAAGCAGCCTGAGAGAACCTCAGTTTCGGAAGCAGCCTGTTTCCCGGTGCCCATACCTCTTCGAGGATCGAGGTCGAAAACGTTGGACCCCTTAGGAAGAATGGCACCCTCGGTCCGACGGTTTCCTCCAAGGTTCATGTGAGTCGACTTAGCGGGGTAAAACTCCGACAGTCCATCGAACATGGAATGCGGCACAAAACAACACTTTCTCTCCACCAGGCATCCCGGCATCGGCACGAAGTTGGCAAACATGCCATGCAGGTGGACTGAATGCTCATTTCGAGTATGAGTCCAGTGTACAGCCTCGCTTGGTTTTCTCTTTCTTTTTTTTCTGTTTCGATCAGCCAAGTTCTACTGACATGGTCGCAGAGTTGTGTACAGTGTACAGGTGGTGTCTTTTTGCGAAATGCCGGGTGTGGGTCCATGACATTTTCCATGAGCTATTCACACCCGAAATTACATCTGCGGGAGTTTTCTACCATATCATAAGAACATATGAATTGAAACGGAATTCTGTGAAACAGAGTGCGCAGCTGCAACAAATGAAGTTGCTGCTACCGTAGCACTGCTACCTCTTCCACAACAGTGTTGGTGGGTGTTCTTTGAGCCGAACAGGTGGATTTTACGACTGCATATGTGTGGCCCAAACTAGAAAGGTATCACTGTATCCCCCAATCACTTGCGAGTCCATCAGAAGATCTGCCCTGCTGAAGTGAACTTTTGAGGTCAAACTCATTTGAATTATGTTAGTAAAGTAAGGCAATAGCCGCTGCATGTAATCATGTGGTAACCCAATCATACCACATCCCTCACCAACTTGGCTAATCACGAAAGGTAGCGGTTACGCTACCTGAGTTTTCCTTTTGCTTTAGCAAAAATGTATTATACCCAGAGTGGAGCCTTTCTCACTGAGAAATGGCCCCCGACATATTCGTTTGCTGGCCGGGGGGGGGCCTTTCAACTCCACCCTGGCGCGCCTCGGGGTCAACGGCTCGAAAACACCGTAAATACCAGTGTTTTCAGCTCTTCCAGTCCTCAACAGTGGCCGAAAACCATGCAATTTACAGCGTTTTTTGTGGCTGTCCGGCAAAAAACACCGAAAAAACCGATGGTTTTTGATGCGTCTCGGTTTGAAAAATGACCGACAAATGACCAAAAACCAGGAAAGATTTTGTCGGAAAGGATTTTTGAGGCTTTTGGAGGCTTCAAAATTGCACAAAACTATGGTATTTACACGGTTTTGTGCACCTTCCCGGCAGAAAACGACGGTATTTACACGGTTTTCTGTGCTTTCCCAGCACACAACCGTGGTGCGCCTCTGGATCGACGGCTACAAAACACCGTAAATACCAGTGTGTTCAGCTCCTCCTGTCTTCAAGCATCTCAAACCATGCAATTTACAGGGTTTTATGTGGCTGTTCGGCAAGAAACCTCGTAAAAACTGATGGTTTTTGACGTGTCTCGGTTTGAAAAATTCCCTGACGATCCATGACCACACATAGGTCACAAATAGAAATGATCTCAGGATATGCATACGTTTCTATTGATCGTGTTATTTGAAGACGTTGTCGAATCACAGATTGGGGTACCTGAAATGTATATACAATTCCAGTATCATTGTCGGAGGATAAGACCATGAAATCCCAAGAGCCAAGCATACCAGGGCGTGACGAACCGTGACAGACCGTGATTGGTCTATTTTTCCCCTTTAAAAATGAGGTCATTGTCGGACTCCAGCGTGACAACCCGTGACGGGCCGTGATTTGGGATCGTTGGTTTTGTGGTTTTTGGGTTCTGGTATGATCTCGATTTTTTGAGGTCGGACCTCACAGGGTGCGGTCGGAGAGCCCCAGAAGACACAACCCCAAATGTTAGCATATAGAGCTAACTTTCGATCCTCAGGGATTGCCGAAAAATGACCAAAAGCCAGGAAAGATTGTGTCGGAAAGGGTTTTTTCGGCTTTCGGAGGCTTCAACATTGTAAAAAACCACGGTATTTACACGGTTTTGTGCGCCTTCCCGGCACAAAACCCTGCAAATATCGATGGTTTTAAGCTATGTAGGCTTCAAAGTGGCCACAAACTTGGCTGATCCAAACACACAAGTTCGTTTCTCCCATACAACCTTTTACGTAATATCAATGGTTTTAAGCTATGTAGGCGGTTTCTTTCCACACGCAGTGCTGCGGTACCTTTCGTTCACCCCCTTCCTCTCTCAAGTACTCTGGATGCTCTTCGCAGATTTGGGGGACAATGCGGAGACAGCTGCTGGACAGTTTTGCTGCTTTGGCTCTACCCACATCCAGCAACGAATGCACCAAAGTCCTCGGACCGCAAGAACTGGTACCGTTCGCTTTCACCAACGACCGATTTCGGGCGAGATCAATGGCAGAGAGAAAAACGGCGGCATCAATGGGATGCGGCGGAGATCAACGACTGGTCTTGGAAGCTACCCTCCTGTCTCAGTTTTGAACTCTGAGAACTGCTTAAGATTTGCTTTGGGAGTTTTTTCACTGAGAATGCGGGGTTTATGTCTCATTTGCATAGAAGCAGTGGTGCTGAAGGATGGGACATCCGAACTGGTCCGTCGAAACATGTCCTGACGGACCAATCCCTGATGCTGGGGACCAAAGAGTTGGGACTTGTTAGGTCGACCGAACTTGTTAGGTCGGCAGGTAGTATATACCTGGACCATCCTGTTTGGGTGTCCTGGCTGGACTACCCTCCACTGCTATCCAGGCTCTCCAGACAGGACACCCAGACAGGATGGTCCTGGTACGAAGGTTCAGGCTTCACCTGTTTCACAGGTTTTATCAAAGCCGAGGGTGCACCCTGGAGGCTCTTTCGCGGTCCAGAGGTCAGGAAAATAGCGAGAAAATCGCACGAGGAGATCAATGAATAGGGAATCCACATATTTCACAAGTAGTTTCACCGCAAGACATCTATACACAGTTTATCTAAACAAACTTGGGAGGCTCAATAAGGCTCGATCAACGCCAAGGCGCTAAGAAGACCCTAAAAGTTTGAAGATCGGAAGCTTTGAACAAAAAAAGGCCGTTTTTGTGAACTCGGTGCGCTGTTGGAGCTGTCCATCTTTTTGGGATGATCGGATTGGAGTCTTTCAAGGTCGACACAGCCCGGACCACCAAGGCGGACCATCCAAAAGATGACGTTTGGCATCACTTTGTCTGAAGAAAGTGGAAGGTCCTGTCGACCAATCAACCATCAAGATCATCAAAGTGGGGCAGTGTTCTCCGTATTCCCAGAACTCAATATACACCGTATACGTATAATCCCAATTGTTTGTTACTGGTTCAATTGTGTCACCATATATACTGTGTAGTGCCCTTCGCACCCATACCTGCTGTCCTTTCGCCGAGGCCTTTGTCGTGGAAGCTGGAAATCTGTGGTTTAATGTCATGGCCCGGCAGCCCAATGAGTTGAGCTGTGAAGGGGTTGTGGGCTTGGTCAACCTCAACGAATGGAGTCGGCCAACGGATGAATGGTCAACGGGGGGAAGCGTTTTGGGACCCGGTCAACAGGTCAGCGTTGAGTCAACGTCCATAACCAGGGAGTCAAAGACGATGTTCTCTAGGGGTGCAATTGCACGAATTTACTTGTGTTTCTCAAGGTGGTTCTTCCCTCAGCAACCCATCTGATTGGAATCCCATAGAACCATATAGAACCCATGATTGGAATCAGCAACCCAGACGAACCCAGAACCTGGTTCGGATGCGGAATCCCATCGAAAGGGACCGTGGACCACGAAGACGTGGAGACCTTAAGGCTCCCAAGGCACCACGGCTCCCACGGTTTTGGGTTAAAGAAACTGGGAATCCAATGGCTGAAAATGGGGAGATGCACCACTGAATGAACGATTTTTTCAGTTTCGAAGCGAAGTTCAGCTCGTTCTGTGGGATGAATTAGCATATCCCTTGCCCAAGAAAGCACGAGCCATGTGCCGATGTTTTTGAGGCATTTCACATTTCTCTCGCCCATGTTCTTGTGATGTAGTAATTCTCCGAGGTGAGAGATTTGGAGAGAACTTCTCCAGGTTTGGAACTCCAACGATTGGGGCAGAGCACCCTCAGCCACCTTCCAAGTTGGATTCTAGGGCCTTACCTCCCGGACATGGGACATGGGAGAAAAAGGGGGCCAACTTAGTGATTCTATCCAAGGCGCCTCCCAAGTTTACCATCTAGAAGGCACCTCTTCCAAGTTCATGCAGGGTTTCAACTAAAGAACATGCAGGCGATCTCGAATTTCATGACAGATACTCTCCGTGTTTGGCGAGCGTGCTTTGCTTCAGCTTCACACCCAGTGAAACAATCTGCACCTGACTCCGTCCTGTCCGCTTGACCGCGCCAGGTGTTTAGCTGTTGCGGGGTCGCCTGCATTTGTTTGTTAGCTGTGCGACGAAAGGCCTGGGACGTGAACATGGTCAGGTGGGTGAATGGACACCATGACAGTGGGTCAAACTCACGGGGCTCTAGTTGACCGTCGAAAATGAACAGAAAAGATGACCAAGGAAGTCCACCTAATTATATACCTTGCTTTGGGGGACCCACAGCCATATAATGAAGGCAAGTGTCATCAAGTTCACCCCATGTCACTCCTATATTCACTGATATGCTTAAATTCCAGCTTGGGCCTTAAGATGACAATTTAGTCAACGATCCACCCCCGTCAAATCCAAAGACTTGCCGTGAGACTTCTCATCTCTTCTTCGGTTCTTGCAAACATTGAAATACTGCTTTCGGAGCCCAAGCTGGTCCAATACAGTTCCGAAGACATCGAAAACTCCACCTGGGTGGTGTCAAAGCGGTCGTCCAGATCGTCAAAGCGGTCGTCGTCATTCCACCCGTGGGTGGGAAGCGACATGTGAAAAAAGCCGCCCTGTCTCAAAAGGACTCGTGTCGTGTCGTGTCGGGGTCCACCGATTGACCGCCATGGCAAAAACCGCCCCTTTTCGGCCGGCGGAATCCGGTGGCGGGTCCCGGAGTCCGGCGAGGGAGCCCCCTGCACACGCCATCGAAGGGGCCACCATTCGAACTCTCGGAATCGGCGCGACGAGTGCGGCGCGCGAGGCCTTTGGGGGAGAGCTGGGTGGTCCCAAGGGTCCAGCGCAGCTTGGCAGAGTGGGATGGGGAGGGAAATGGATTCGGCGGATGTTACACGGATTCTGAAAAGGAAACAGCTGACCTAGTAAAATTGGTTGTTGTTCAATCATGTGGTCATTTTCGTTTTGTGATAAGTTGCATTGGGTGGCTTCAAGCCAGTTTGACCTGCTGCACTAAAGAAGTTGTTCCATAGCTTTAATCTTTGGAAATCTTTTGAATTGCAGTGTTTTCGGCCCACTTGCAGGATAAGCAGCAAAACCCAGCCATTTTCCTGCTAGAACTATTGACTATTGTTTGCACCCTCTTGGCCGCGCCACTGGTGTGGACAAAAAAACTCCAGTGCCAATGCACTTGAGTTCCCAGACAATGTGTGGACAATTGATACATTGGCTCCTTTTGAACCACCGCAGCTGGTCAAAAATAACTCCAGTGCCATGGAGAGTTCGGGATTTGTAGAATTTGATCACTTCTCAAACGACAAAACAGTTGGCAGTCCGAGACACGGATGAGCAGCCTTCGGATTTGTAGCAGTGTTTGACGGTCATTTGTTTTCGACCACTTTGGATCTTGAAGACTTGGACGAACGAACATCTGGAATGGTCCGTATCTCATCATGCAGATGCTGAGGTATTTGAGTTCCGCCTTTCTCGCCTCTCGGCTGGTTGGCAGCTTTCTTGGGCTGGTTGGTTGAATCGATTTCGCAGGTGTTGATTTGGAGGGGCAGTCTGAAACTGGTCTTGGATTAGGCTCGCGCATTGCTTTCGGTGGGTCATGTCCCATTTTCTAGGAGAACAGCTGGAGTCCAGGTATTTTATGGTCATCCAGTAGATTGATCCAATCTCCACAGTTTGGATGTGATCTCACTCTAGGGCTCATCTAGGGCCATGAAGGACTTCGATTTGTGTTTTTCAGGGGTCCAGAGGCTACGGTCAGTTCAGGCCTTGGCGGCCACTGTCTGAGAAGATGGTAGACATCTGACAGACCCCACGAGTGGAGTGTGTTCTGCAGTTGCACAGACCTTGTCCAAGTGGCGGTGCAAAGGGTCAGGCTAGTGGTCCAGACCTAGTCCACTATGGTCAGGCCAGTGGCCACACCAGTGGCTGTCTGAAGACTCTTGCCGCAGACAACGAAGCTGTTGCCAATGCCGCAGCGGCCCCCGGTGGCCGAAGCTGCCACATGGTTCCTTTTCCTACTCCAATGTTCTACTTGTAGCAGTTCCCCTGGCTTGGCAACTACCTCACGATCCGATCCTGCGGGCCCGCAAGGCAACAGCTTGCAGATGAGAAAAGACGATACAAGCCGTCCTGGCTGGATCCAAAGTTCGTGGATGTCAAGCCCGAAGCTACCGGACGTCTCTTGAGGATGTGGATGGCCTCAAGAAGAACACATGGCAAGCAGGAGCTGAAAGAGAGCATGGCATGCTGCGGCTGCGTATCATTTCAATACTTCAGAAGCGACCTGCAAATGCGGCCAGTCGATGCGCCAGGAATGAGTGAGGGGGAAGAGGTCAGCTGGGCCTTTCAGAGACCAGAAGCGGTGAAACCAATAAAAGCTTGGAAATCAGCCTCCGAAAAGGGCACCACTTCTTCTCCGAGCACTTATTTCTGCAACACATTCTATCAACACTGCTTCAATCACATCAAAAGCCAGGATAGGATCAGTGGTCGCATTTTCTTAGAGCAGTTCCGCTGATTCTCAGCTGGCTGTTGATCGACAAATATATCCACAGGATTCTTGCTGTAAGTCACAGTTTTTTGAGCTTTGGGAACCGTCTTCCTAACCCTTCCAGTTTCGGATGGGAACGCGCCCATAACGTGCAGTGCTTCAACGATATTGGATCAATGTTAAAGAGGTGACTGAATTGCATTGGGACCATATGGGACCACCGTGAGTACTTCTACAATTTGGCAGCCAAGAGACGCCAGGCTTTTTGAGTTTCTGTAGGTCAACACCTGGAAAAGATATAGAAGTTTAATACAAAAAACTAAATATATATATATATATATAGATAGATAGATATAGATAGAATAAAATGATATATGTAATACAAACGAGTTGGGATCCACGAAGTCAATCCCGCCTTCAGAAGCGCCGGTCTCTCGAGGTCTGCCTCTGGGCATTGTACGTCAGCAGCCTCAGACGGTCCCGTCGATCGGCGGTCGCCGAGTCGGCCGATGCGGACGTCGATCACCTGCGGACGTCGTCGCTCGTTCTTCTTTCTGAAGCCATCGGCTCAGGAATGGTTGCAGCTTGGTGTTTTTTTCTTTCCGGTCACGGGAATGGTGTAGAATGTAGTGTGTGTATGTATATATATATATATATTTATGTTTTGTTGGTCAAGACATCGGGTCCATCCAGTGAGATCTTCGGCTAAAAGACGGCGCCAGTTCCGGAACTGGCCCAAAATTCCCCCACCGGTCCATCCACTGATCCGACTGGGTGTTCTGTTCAGGGTGAGCCGTGTTCAAAGGGTTTTTTGGCCTTACCAAACTCAACGGACCCTTAAGCCGCCTTGACGTCGGGCCTCATGGGCCTGACACGTCGGGGGGTCCAATGGGTGAACCCCGTAAATAGACAGAGGGCAGCAGCCAGACCTGCGCAGAGCAAATAGACAGGCACAGGTCGACCGGGTAGCGCAGCTTGTGTGCTCTACTTCTGTGTGAACTCTTGGATGTCGTCGGACATCCCCGCTCGTCCGAGACGTCCGACTCGGAAACGTCCAGAGGATGTTTTCCAGCAGAGGTTGAAGAACCCTATAGACTATAGGATACATAGGTGCCCGTCCCGGTCACTTAACCTTCTGTGGGTGTGTTTTCTCTTGTAATTTCAATCGACTTCAGGATTCATGAAGATCAATACGTGATACCCCTATGATGCCCAAGCCATGTAGTCTCGATGGTGACCAATGTTGTTTCTATTTTTCACCAAACCATTGGTTGGACTCCACAGGTGTTCATCATGATCTCTGGAGGTTTTCTTGAGATCGATGGTGACCCAAAACAAGAGCTCCTGTCTCCGTTCTTGTGGCCTGTTCTTGCGCCCTCCGCGAAAAATCTACGGCATGAGTCCTTCAATCAAGGTGAAAAGCTCCAACGACTAGAAGAAACTCCTGGGATGACCATGGTGTTTCTCTTATCAGCGCCACGGCTTCTCAGATTGGACTCTCCTGCTGGCACATCTTGAGCCACAGCTGATTGGAGGTGCGCCAAAATACGTTTGAGACGTAGGGCCAATGGGACTTGGCTGGTTATTGCTCAAAAGTCGGACACCCCAAAGACCATTCCAACATTGCCATGGCAAAGCGCATGCAACATATCTTGGTCCCCGGAGTTTTTGAGCCACATCCATTTGCTGGGTGGTGTTGGCAGCGATGGTTGGAACTCTAATTGAGAGGTGGTATCGATATATGGATGTTTTTGAAGGCAACAGTCTCCAACAAGTTGGCGCACAGCTCATGGCAAACTGTTTGGTGCCATGATGAAGCTTACCATACAGTCGATGACCGAGTCTGAACTTACTGGTTGAGACCACTGGGAGATGCTCAATGTGGTATTTGTACTCTGTTTCGACCCCATCACTCGGCACCCTCTTATCCCAGCAATTTCGCACCAGACCACAGAGCATTGCTACTAGGAGCAAGGAAGCTACTAGGCGGAGGCCATCGCAAGTAGGTTGGAGGCCATCGCTACTAGGAGCAAGGACGCTACTGTACTAGTAGCTACCATCTCCAATGTCTTCACCTGTCAGGACCCGCACCATTTTCCGTTGCTCCTTTCACCGGGCGCTTGGGCGCAGGGTCGCCGGTGCACACTGCACTGTTCGCCGGCGGCAGGTGAAAAAAATTGCCTGATATTCTGAAGAAGTGCTAGCGGCAGCTTTTGATTGGCAAGGTCTAAGGTTCCCACAGCTCAGTTTCGCACCATCCATGAATGTCACCAATCAAAGGTTCTCGCGGTCGGCCAATGGACCAATGGACGGACCCAGGGCGGAAGTCACGTCGTAATGGAACTCTCGCACTGCAGCCTCGGGGTGCTCATTCAGATGGCCAATCCATATGTCACTCATGGGGGCTGTGCAGACAGGTGTTGTTTGAAATAAAACACATAAAGATTAAAAAAAAACAACGGAAGCTGGACTCATGCATGGCTCAACCTGTGCCAGCAACTTTGTGTTTCAGCTCTGATTTTTCGCGGTTTGTTCAAACAGGGCCACCCTGAATGTTCTCTAGAACACCATGTGAACAAACCAGCAAAGGGCAGAGATACATGTTGACCTCTGATTAAACGGGGGTTGCAAATGAAATTTGGGTTAGCCCTAAATAAAGTTCATCCCAGGTTCCAAGAAAGAATTTTAAAAAGAAATGATATGATCCCGTACTGAAACAAATATTAGAATGAAAGGAAATAGATATTTAAATTCGATTGAAATGACCCCATATTGAAATGAATATTGAAATAAAAGGGAATTCATGTTCAAATTAGAATTTAATTGGAATCGAATTTAAATCAATGTTAGATTCAATTGAATTGGAATTGAATTGAATTTTAATTCAAATTAAATCCAGTAGGTTTATTTTGGGTAAACTTTATTTAGGGTTTGGTGGCTTCAGGAACATCCATTAGCTTTATTTGGGGTAAACTTTATTGAGGGTTTGGTGGTATCATTGTGTGTGTGTTTATATTTTTTTTTGTTAAGTTACTTTATGTTTTAATATTATGTGTTTAAATTCATTAGCTGTATTTTGGGTAAACTTTATTTAGGGTTTGGTGGCTTCATTGTGTTTGTTGTTTTTTACTAATTTTGTGTTATGTTACTTATTTGTTAGTGTTTTTTGTGTGCTTTAATAGTTCTATTTGTTTATATATATATATTTGGATTTTTTTCAATGTGTTATATCTAGTTTGTTTCCTAAATATCTGAGAAAAAAACACATCGTCTATTTGTTTATTTTGTCGAGTAAGTATCTTTTAGTTATTATTTTAATACTATTTTGAAAATGTGCTAGTATTTCGGATCCCTTTATTAATCAGAGGTCGACATTATGTTGGACCCTCATCATTTGCTTTGGTGACCTGTTGTATGCAGTACATCTCGCAATTGAGACTTCAGACTTCCAACGGTTTCATCATGCGTGATTGAATAAGACCAGTGAAGAGACCCATCAAATGTGTCCAGTTTCTTTGGCATAGCTTCGTGAAGTGACCCTTTTCTCGCCGCACTGGGTCTGGCCACTCGCGGCACGCTTTTGTCATTTTCAGATGGAGAGTGTGGTGGGGCGAAGTGCAAAGAAGGACATCCTAATTGGACGAAGCTCCACTCGTTGGATTCCCCAGGTGTTAACCATGCTCAGCGCAGCCTGCAAACCTGGGATCCCTGTCCCAGCCATTCAAATAGCTTCCGACAAGTAGACGCCGGCGACGGAGATAAGAAAATACTGTAACCTGAAACTACACGTGGTTAATAGACACCCCCTAGCCTCTTTTCGGGGCTACCCCTAGAATTTCTTAGACACCCGGTCCTGGTAAGATCCTCAATCCAGATCCACCAACAAGTCGATGTTTGAGCCACTCAAGGGTCGGTCATGGGTCCAGTCCTCGATCAAGAAGCAAGACGAGTCTGACCAGTCTGACCGGTGATTTGATTAGACCTAGCTCTAGGGATGTTCCCGGTCAGAACCTAAGGATCTGGATCTGGGAGAGCCGTTACAGATTCGTTTCTACTTCTGATTCCGGCCAGGAGCAGCCCCGAAAGCTTACCACTGGTAGTTTGACCCCGGGGCAGAGTGGCTGTTTCCGTGTCCCACCCCCCTTTGAGCCTCCAGGTAAATACTCGAAAGTCTAACCACCGAAGTAGCTTCTGAGAAGGTACATGTGGATCTTTGTGGATTATCCTGAGCCCTCACATCTCCTAGGGATTCCTGCTTTGGCCCAAACTTGGGGCCGAACGGCAGAACTTCCTCCTCCCCTCCAAAGGAGGGGATGGCGTGTGCTTGGCATGTAAGGAGCACGTGACGTGGGGAAAAATACCAACGTCCGGTCTGAAGAATGACATGCAAATCTGACCCAGTTCAGCTAGCTTAGCTGCTAGCTCAAGCCACTGTAGTAGAACAAGGGTTGTTTGGCAAAGACCACCCAATTGGATTGGAAGGCGACATATTTCACCAAGTGAAAAGGGAAAGGCCTTCCTTCCGCATGTTAAACTCATTTGCTTGGGGAGAGAACGGGAGCTGTAAATATATATATATATAGGTTCCCGTTGCTTGAAGGACCAGAGGTAGTCTGAAAGTTGCCATTCTCAGTGGTGTGGGTGGGCAGAAGCACACATAATGGAAATGAATTCTCTTCAAAAATGTTACCTTCTCAAAGAGATCGAACAATATCGAACACATTCGAAAACCGGCATCTGTGTGTGTGTGCTGGACAACGGGAGATCCCAGCCGTGCTCCTCCCACTCTGGTCAGCCTTGGCCACCGCCATGTTGCAGTGCAAAGTGTTAGATGATGTTAGATGGATAATATTGCCTGCATGGTCAATGGTCACTGCTGGATAATATGGCAAGTCTCAGAAGAGGAACCCTTCCATTCAAAATCCTGTCCCTTTAATTGATCTTGACACTGACCTCCCTTCGCTTCTGAGAAACATGAAAAACGCTCCAAAAGCCTCTGCCCCAAGGGGGCACTCGCAACCTGACGTCTCTTCCTCAGTCCTCGCAAGGCTTTCAACACGTTCGACCAACCACGTGGTTCCACCTTTACCGAGAAAAGCTGCTACACTCCTTGGAAAGAATGCATGACCACGCATGGCCCCAACTGGATCATGTTCCGATTGCCATTCCCAGGTGGTTGTCCTCCACGAGACTAAACGAGGCTATCCCAGCTAGAATCTTGAAGCAGAATCGTTCGGAAGCTCCTTCTTTTTTACATTAATCGAAACTTGTTCCGGTCAGCAGCCCGCCACTCTCATGACCGGTATAGAGAAGCTTCACCTCCCGAAAAAAGAGAAGGTCGTGCCACCAAGAAAGTCCGATCATTCGTGCGAATACTAGTATCACCCCAAACGCGCGGTTCTTTCTCGCAGCATGGCGAGCTGTGGCAAGGTGCAAGGTCTTCAAAAGGGCCAGGGCGGGTCTGCGGCCGACGAACGAAAAGGTTTGTTCGGAAGGAGTTCTGCGTATAGGCAGCCAATGGACCTGCGAGAGGCAGTAATTATATAGGCGGCAGACCGTGAAACAACACAGGATGGACATCCACCATCCCAAAAGAATACATAATTCTCAAAAACTTGACTACGTTGAAAACCATGAGAAGCATTGAGAATATATAGCACTATGGGATCTATATATATCTATATCACGGTGTTCACGGTGGTTTTGTATCTCCAGACGAAGCATCGCATCGCTCGTTCACGTCCATGGAGTCCAGGCTCGTTCAACGCAGATCCGAACCGTTCGAGCCAGTCTCACTCGAATGCATCTCAATCTCTCACACGACGTTCGGCGTTCTGAGTCACCTCGCCGACGGGCGGCGAATCCAGATCTTGATCGTGTCTTCAAAACGCCGAGGAATTCGAAGTGTTCTTGGACTTGGACATATAGAATATGTTCTTGAAGACATGGTCTACAGTTGGACATGATGTTTGTCAGTAGTTTTGCAGGTGCCACTCTATCGTAGCATCCAAAAAGTTTGGCTCTGATTCCAATCAGTGGGCTCACTTATTCGTCCACCGTCACCACGACCGTCCATCCGCGCCCGTCAAAGAGAGAATCTCTTGGCCGTATGAGTTGAAGGTGGCCAGCGTTAAAGAAAGATGCACGGGCGGACCGGGCGGACAGCGAAATTCCTTCCAGGCACTAGCCAAATGGAAGGTGGGCATATAGATGAAGTTCAGGAGATCCTTCAACTATGCAGGTTTGGTGGATGTTTTCACTTTTTGTCGGGTTCAACTGAGGGTCTCCCATCGGGTAATGGCAAGATTTCCCTGCCTGCATGGATACCTGGATGCAGGTGACTGCCATAAGTTCGTGGCAGTTGCATCAACGATTCCCTTTACTCAAGGCCTGGGCTGTTGTCTTCCACACAAGGGGTCGGTCAAGAGTAGTAATGTGGGCCTCTTATTAATAAACCCCCCCCTTGATCAAGTGTGGGCCCCGAATAATGTGATTTCCAGAAAAAATCCTAGAAAATCTTGATTTGAATAGGAAAGGAAAGGAAAGGACAATGAAAGGAAAGGAAAATCAAGGTCCAGAAAACATTTAGTACTATTTGAGGGCCATTTACAATTGATGTTTGAAAAGATTTAGTACTATTCACGGGCCATTTACTATTAGGAAGTCAACATTATCCTCAATTTCAGGAGGCAGACGGAGGTCTCACAAGTTGCTTGCGCCCGTAACTGAACCCCTAGCCGGCTAGCCGACTGGCGACACCTCGAGCCTGTAGCAAAGTTTCACACCCCATAGTTCTGGAGGTGAGCCTTTTGCGATGTGGAAATGGCTGTGAGTCATGGCACCAAGTGGACTCTGGTTGACCACCGAAAATGACCAGAATAGACCACCAGGAGTTCAACCTACCAGATTTGACTCACAGTCATATGAAACTCCAACACCCCTCTAGATGGCTGGACTTCCACATTGGATGGTCCAGGATTCCTTGGGCAGCCCAGGTTTTGAGGCTTTGGGGATGAACAGGTGTCCGAAAGCGATTTCAGCACCCCCATCCCAGCCAGGCTGCCGCATCAGGCGAGTGTTTTGGGAGATGGACACTCGGAGAACAAGACATTTGTCGAGGGGAGGACACTCTCACAAGGCAACTGGCCAAGCCTAACAGTGGCGCACCCAACTCTTCTCCAAAGATGGAACCCATGTTGGAGATGCCCAATTTGTCACCTATAGGTTGTCACCTCGGTGTCGAAGGCCCTTGTCATAGCCGGTGGTGAAAACCGGTCCCCCATTGCGATGACCTGCGCCAATCATCCAAACTCTTCACTCACGGGTCACTCTTCGGACCTTCAAACCCTGACAGAGCCCTGTTTGGCTTTCCAAAACCCTGTTGGGCGGTCAATTCATGTCAATTCCCTGCACAGATTCTCTCGCATCGCAGCTCGCTCTCGTAGCGCACCCCGTTGTTCGCACCCCGCAGGTGACTCGATGGTGTTCCTTGACCGTAGCTGGGTCGGCCGGTGGGTGGTGGGTGACCAGCGCACCGGTGACTGCACCCGAAAGAACTCGGGTTCCGGGGGCAGTTTCTCTTTAGAGTTTAGAGTTCCCAGTCGGCTCTTCCAGTTTCCCTGCTTTGGTAGCGTTTGCATCAGTTGACATGCTTACACTGACATACACAGGTGTTTGATGCTTCTAGGTTATAAGTGGATATAATTGGGTTGTTTTTGGTGGCAGCGCCTGAAAGGGGCCGTGCGTTTGATATCTATTAGGGGTTTCCGTGACAGAGTCATGTTGCTTGTGGGATGCACATGTATGCACGTCGGGAGAGGGGGGGGAGTGAACTGGGATGTTAACGTCCGTTTTGAGCGCGCGTAACTAGGTATTATCTTTTAGCTGACACATCTTGGCAGGAAGTCATGCCAATGTGTTTTACTCACATATGACTTGTATCGTGCTTGCACGCATGTATGGCAGCATGCAGCTATTGCAATTGTGAATAGTATGTTTAAAGCATGTTCACAGTTCTCGCCACGAGAGAAAATCAGTGTCAGGGCACTGAATCGAAGCCTGAAGATGATCCTATTGTGGCTCCGGATGGTGTACCTTCTCCTCTACAGCTTGTCTCGACGCGGCTGGCTCATGTGCGACATCTTTGCGTGTTTGAGGTGAGGGTGCCGTTTGCGGCGGTCAACACGCCCGAGCGCCAAGCGCGAACGGACGGTGTCCGTTTTGCGAGTTAAGGAAAGCGAGATGTCCAGTGATCCTGCATCGGCCATCTTCGCGACCACTGCCATAAAGCAGCGCGAGCATTTTCAACAGCCCGATGAAACGCTGTGGATAAGAAGGATGTGATGTGAACGATGATGTGATGCTTGGCGCTTCATGTACTCTTGGCAGTGTCAGGCCGGACCCGCTTCTGTGCAAAACCGAGCGTCGAAGGAGCATGCACGCCGCGCGTGCGGACATAGTTTGCGGAAGTGACTCGGATCTCAAAATGCCTCCAACGATTGATTCCCAAAAAGACACTATCCGCATGTGTTCTCAACCGGGTGTACTTAACGCCTAAAAAAACGGGCAACGCATGGCCCGTTACAGGCGCGTTCCCACTTTTTTTGTATACCATGGCTGTATGCTGTCATACTATCATGTTTATTAACACTTGACCTGAATACAATTACAGTTGTTTTATTGTTCCTCCCAAAAATACTCAGTTTGAACACTTGACGTGCACGCAGTTGTTTCTGCCAAAGATGGCTTGTCATTGTCATTGTCACATGCATCTAAGGCTGTTGACTGTCTTCCCTTTGATGATCCACAGCCTGAGGAACCAAGAGACTATCAATGAGTGATCTTCATGTTTTATCTTAGTTTCAGACAGTAGATGGTACAAACCCCAAAGATGTGTTTTAGATGGGGGACCATACAAACCACCGAACTTCTGAGTAGATTTGTGCCATCTACTCTGAGCCCCCTACAGTATATCTCGACGTCACTTCCGGGGCATCTTGAGGAAAGCAATCCCTTCATCATCAAGTCATCAAAGTCAGGCGAAGGAGTGAGATTTATATACAATCTTCAATCTTCAATATCTTATAATCCTTTAAGGTGTCGCTGTCATCAGATGTTTGTCCTCCAGCTAATCAAGTTAGCAATCATTGCATGTGTTCACCAAATAGTTTCAATTTATATGATGCGCCACCTTGAGTCTTGAGTTGTCTCAGAAAGCCGGATGATGCACACCAGACACTGGTGCAAATTGTATTAGCCCAGGCTAGTGGAAATCATCTTCAAGGATAAGAAACCCCTGAAGGCCAATCACAAGGCAGGACCTGCAGACTGGCCTCGAGCTGCTTCGTGCGAATTCATCTATTATACAAGCCTAACATGTTTTTCTACACGTTCGAGCTGCTTCATGCAAATTCATCAAAGTGTACTTCTATAGGTTCATGTCCCAGTCAAGGTACTGTGAAAGCTGCTGGTATTTGGGAAGTTCTTTTCCAGGTCCCAACCCAGTTGCTGAGGGCATCTGTAGCACGAACGCGCCGAGAAAACCAACGACTTCGGTTCCGCGCCTTCCGCCGTCGCGCGAGGCATCCACGAAAATCTCCGAGATGCAGAGCTTGCACCCAGTCGCGGAGAATCGTTCGGAGCTGGGTGGTTTCTGTTGAACGGTTTCGCACGAGACGTCCCCGGTTTTCGGTGAGGCGGTGTGAAATTCCTCGAGGTCACCCCAGAGGAAGTTCCTTGAAACTCTCAAAAGCATTGTTTTTGATCTACCAGCACCCAGGACCTTCAAAGGGACCTCTTTGGAGTCTGTAAGTGACCTCTTCAGGGACGATTCGTGACCTCAGCCACTGGGATCTCAAGGACAGTCACGTACCGAAGGTCCTGGACCATGGACCATACTGTCTTCTTCGGGATACAAGTGGATCTACCGCTTTGGAATGTGTTTGGGGACCACCAGCCGCCAGCCTTCCTTGTTTCTGAACCAATTCGGACACATTTTTCGTGCCACCACTGTGGGCTCCCTCACTCGCCGGCCGGCGTTCCAGCATGAAAAAGGTCGTCGTCCACCCACGGTGCCGCGGTGCCGAGGGCGCGTACAGAGCGGAGCTAACATCACACACTCCCACTCGACCACGGAGTTCGGGTGGTTGATGGACACCCCAGTTCGAGATGTTCCCTCTAACCACCCGAAATCCGTTGGACTAGCACAACCAAGAATCTTCCAGTTCCCTGAGTTACCTGTCAAGGAGTTGATCTGAAAATGGCACTTCGAGGACCTGGAAATTCAACACCTGGTGTTCATCCTGGTGTTGCTTAATTAATGATGATGTTCTATTGTCCCTATGGGTAAATCCCCTTCCTTAAGCAAATCCAAGTCATTCATACCAACAAATTCATCACGACTACTCTGCATGGAAATTCCATCCATGACCGAAGCGGAGCCTCCGCAACGCCCGTTCGTTCCACCGGTCCGTTCGTTCCACCGATCACGCCAGGTACGAGCCGCGCATCCGCGCGGCGCATCAAGACCTGAAGACGCTCCGAGTACCTCGGCGCACGGTCCACCGCGCGGGGCATCGGGGCCACGGCGTCCACGGGAGTTGTTGGGGGGTCCATCGTGACCGGGGCGCAGCGATGCTGGGGGTTTGGCACCGCATCGCAGAGTCATTCGGGTCGATTTAAGACCAGCGGATTTATGAACAGAACTGAACTGCTTGGTTTTTACACATGACTTGCCCAAGGGTTGAAACCAGAATCCGGCTGTCCCCTCTGTTTTCTCTAAGATGGGTTTTGAGGCCCAAACACCACTCCCTGCCCTGTGGCAGACTCCTCTTTCGAAGGTCTGCGGTGCGGACGGCGTGGAGTATGGAAGCGAGGCTCGTCAGCTGTGAAGAAGGGCAGCCGTGAACACATTGTGAAAGGCAGTGACCCTCCCACCACGGTCTTTTTTTAGTTATTCCTAATATAGTACCTAATATACCTCCACCCTGGGGACCCGAAGTGTTGTTCAACTCCGGATTTTTCTGGGCCGGGTGAGGATTCAGACGGGGTCTGACCGTTTGACCCATACTTTAGAACACACCCAGGGTCTTGACTAGATGCTTGACGCTTGATGTCTTGATCATTTGTTGCTGAGGGGCTTAGGGGGATGTTGCCGTATCCCAACAAGGTGAATTCTATTCCAGAGAATCTCCGGGATATCCTGGGAGTGTTTCTTGGTCTTCCCTAAAGATGCCCAGGTTTTGACAGTTTTTTGTCAGGTGTTTCCGGATGTGTTTCTTCGACAATGAATGGTAGATGGCCACGGTGTGACAGGGAACTTGACTGATCGTTTGTTAGCAGTGCAACAGGGCCAAGAAAGTTCATGATGTGTTTCTCTACAAACCATGAGTTTTGCACTTCCATGTCAGTTGTTCAAGGTGAATATTCAGCGGTTTGAAGCACCTGCACAACATGTATCATATTTTTTCAATGACACCCAGCTGTTTTGTCACCTGAGCCAGGTGACCCTGGGCCTCTTGGGGGATAAAGTCAAGTCCGTGACTCAGAGCGTGCACGAGTCGACGAGTCATCTGTTGATCTGTTTACGTCGCACGAGGACGACGAGGACTACGAGGCATCGAGGTATCGAACATCTCCAGACTGGGGGATGTGTGTACTTACATGTACTTACAATATACATCCACAGTTCATATGTGTGCCGCAGCTGGACGCGTGAACAAACGTAAGACTCTCGAGACTTCAGGAGACGAACAGAAGGACTTTGGCTTTAATCGATGTGAAAAATGATCATGTTGGAAAGAGAAGGGGACACTGTACCTCGCACTCCTTTGGCTGGAATCATGATGGAACCAGCAAGAAATGATCGAACCCCGCTGGTCTTTTTGGGGTAGGGAATTTCCATGCCTTCATTGGAGCGTGTCAGCCACAACCAAAGTACCAGGTCGTTGCCAAGCACAAACACCACCACGTGGCGCTGTGTGACAATGTGGCACCTAAGATTTTGCGGTTCAACGCCAGACTTTGACATACACTCACGGGCATAGCCAGACCGCATCCCACCCTCCCAGTGCCCGATTCCACCTGTTGGTCTTTTGCCGTTTGCATCACGCGCCCTGGTGTGAGACGGCACCAGGTTGGTTTTCGAGGAGGACGATTGGATGAGCTGAGCCGAGATGTTCCGAAAATGGCCGCCTTCTGCCGCCTTCTGCCGCTTCGTGTCCAGTGAGCAGTTGGATTTTGTCGGGGTTTGGAGAGAACAAAGTACTTCCAATCCTTCTCGTGCGAGTCCAATACCTTGGAGCGTTGTGCACACTTCTTTCATGAGCCACCACAGGGCGGCAGGGCCGCCCCCCTCCAACAGGTTTGAAAAACACGGTCGAGCAAAGCGGTCTGAAACCGGTGAACTGGCCCGGCGGGTGAACTCGAAGAAAACGATGTGAAGACATCTGGTGATGTTTGGTGATTCTTTGTGTCCAGGTAGGGAAGAAAAATATCAGCTAAAAATCAGATTCGAAGGGGATGTTGGATGGCATTCGATGGCTGGCAGCTTGTCGCCATGTGGATGAAACCGACGGTCTGAACCGTTCCCACCATTGACCCAGAGCCATATCCAAAAGGGAAACAAAACACCAACGGAGAGACGCGGGGTAGAGGCACTTTTGGGAGAAGCATCCAGATGCTTTTGTAAGATTGTTCAAAGGGATTGAAAAAAAACAAATAACATGTCTGGCGAGAGACTGAGAGACATTCCACGCTGTTGGAACTACGTTGTTCAGTTGTTCATGTCTAATTCTATTCTGAGGGTTTGGTTGGCAGTTTTTTGCCAAAAATCCATTTTCCACCCGATCGCGCTCCCAAGGGGTGTCCAATGCAGACCTATAGGTACTGTAGGCTCGTCCATTGGTGACCCCTTGAAAGCTGGGCTAAATCGTAGCATCCTTGCTCCTAGTAGCGATGCCAGGAGCCCCTAATAGCTTCTTGTTCCTAGTAGTAAGGCCAGGAGCCCCTGGCGGCGTCCTTGTGCAGGAAATGGCCTTTTCTCCATTGAACTGTTCAGTCTGGAGCAGCTTCGTCGCCTTGCCGTTGCCTCTCCCAGCGGTTCGAACCACGTGTAGTGCTGTTGAAGATGGCCAAAGCTCAACAATACACAGTTCGGCTGCAAACTCCTTAGCCTTAGGCTGACCAGGCTTGGAGCCCTCACCGTCTCAACCAAGTGTACCCAAAGAGTCTATCACACGATGTGGGCAATAGACTATGGGTTGCCTTGAGCAACCATCGAGGACCACAATTTTGGCTTTAGTGTGTATCGATGATTGTTCTAGACAAGTTGGAATTGGACATCGTGTCGTAGGCTGGTAATGACTCAGGACTACTATCGTAGAGTTCAGCTCACATAGTCTCAGTCTGTAGAGCTTGAGCTTGGAGGTCCAGTACAGCTTGCTGCTCAACCTGATTCTGTTGAATCCTTGTGTGCTAGATCCTGTATTACGGAATCCTGTATAGAAGCAGGTCAGTAGGTCGGTGTTCAGGCCCAGATCATCGGCTGAAACAGATCATCTACGCAAGATCCCGTCCTGCGCAGTGTCGAGTTTGGAGTGCTGGGCGCGGCCTAAAAGAGAGGAGAAGGGGAGTGGGGCAGGGGCCGGGCAGGGCTGCTGAGTCCGATGTTGATCTTTCAGCCGTTCGTCAATTTGCGACTTCAAACTTCAAACCGTCCCATGGTCGGGCGCCCAACTCTTGGAACCAACCCAACTCTTGGAACCAACCCCACATATTTTAAATAAATATACATGCATACAGTCTTTGTTAATGTAGTTTTTTCCAGTTCACTGAGGCTCGGGCCCGCTGCCAAGATACAGTCACGGATCTTCCACAATAAAACATAATAAAACCATATTAACCTCTTTACCACCTACGAGCCCTGGAGCCCTAAACCATCCTAAACCACTAGAAACTTTTTGCAAAGTGCAGATTCCAAGGGACTTCAAGGGACTGGATTCCAGAATCCCTACAGACACCACCTCCACGGATTTGTTTTTTCCGGCCGATCTAGTGGGAGGTGATGGTCGCGCTTTGCCTGTTGCTGTTGAGTCTGACAGAACTGCATGAAATTCCGCGGATTCGGCAAGAAGGCCGTGATGTGAATTCCATGGAATTCTGCCTGTGACACTTGCACGAACATTGTATGATGATGCAGAACAGGTTTGTGAGCTTCTGTGCGAAGCATGCTACAATTTGAAAAAGAAACTGCTTGCTGCGATTGCTTCGCATACATGTATCATGTTCAGCGCCCGTGGTGTGCAGCCACTCGCGTGATCATGCCCATAGCTGGCCTTCAACGGTTTGAATGGGTTTCTTTGCTGAGCGGTGCGTCGGTGCGTCGAAGCAGGTCTTTTCTGTGTTTTCCTCCAACATCCTCCAACGACGAAAGCTGGGGGCTCCAGCGCAACCAGTCGCAACCCATCCAGTGAGTGAGCTGGGCTATCTTTGCAATGGGCCTGGGCCGCATCACGTCATGTCACCGAACACGCTGCCGAACACATCGCATCAGGAGGGCGGGCGATGGCAGGCGAGGGGCATGGGGCGCGGAGTGGGAGGAAGTGCACCGGTGATTCGTCATGATTCGCCATGTTTTCGTGAATCATTATGCAGACTCTTTAATTTACGCACACACACCCATTTGGAGTGTAAAACCTCTTCATATAGTTTTCTTATGGTTTTTTTTATGTTTTGATCACCAGCCATCAACAGCTTACATTATGTATGGAAACCCTCAAGATTGAGTGTTTGGAAGAACACCTGAATTCTTTAAGAATGCCTGAAAAGGCTCAATTGAATGTGTTGAATTGTTTGCCCGGTTTGATTGAGGGTTTCAGACCTTTGGTGAATTATGCATGTTATGATCTGATGGGAAGACTGGTCGTTTCCGGAGGACACGGGGACAGAAAGACTTGCAGATAAAACAAATCGCACCTCAATCACCTCAAGATAGGCCGGACGTCGTGGGCTGGTCGAATGGTATCGGAATGTATCGGAGCAGGCTCGAGGATCACTCCAACATCAGTTTGGTAAATCTATTTGCAGCCTCGAACTCTCTGGGACAGTCGAACACCATCACCCGCAAATTTGGTTGGTAGTCGCCCCTCTAGCAATTTCCATCTTAGAGATGAGTCTACGTCTACGGGTGTCTATGAACCTGCAAGCACTCCTACAATCTCCTACAAATCCACCAGGAAACAACAAGTAAAATCCAGTTTCTGGAAACTGAACTCCGTCACTCTGATCACCACGGGGATCAGTCCCGTGTGTTCAGGGCTGTTAGCCTGTTCCAAGCAACTCGGACCTCAGACGCAAAGTCAACACCAACTCGGTCGGGCAGCTGGGCAGATCAAGCCGGAGAGGTGCCTTCCAAAGTTGGAGGTGACCTGCACCGCAAGTTGAACTCGGAAGTCCTGACTTCGTAAGTGCTGTCGAAAGCCTGCAGGACCCTGGTGCTCTCATCAAACACGGTCTGTTGGACCCAGCACAAGGGTGTTGGTCACAAGTCCGGTGCCCAGCCAGAACCTTTTGTTCCCCAACCCCCTCTAGGATCCAGGTCTTATCAACGTGACCAACGCAACATTCAAGTAGAAAGCTACAGCTGCGCGCTGGTTCTATGGAGCTTCCCACTCTCCGCCATGCAGCTGTCAGCCATTGTGCCACTTGCGGTGCTGTCAGCCTCGCGGCGACGTGTTTGGCACGGAATCCACCGGTTTTTCTTTCTGGGAGGGGGAGACTGGAACTGGAAGGGATGGGTTGGCCTCTTGGAACTGGGTTGACCTGTTGGAACTGGGTTGACCTGTCGGAACTGTGGATCCAATGATGTGTAAGGTAGGACTTGTTGACAGATGATTCTTTTTGTGCGGCTTTGCCTTGGAAGATTGGTTTCAGGAGTGGCTTCCCGGACAAACTCACAGCAGCCAGACATGTGGCCGAGACCCTGGTTCCTCCACTGGGGCCGTATCCACCCTCGGAGTTGCTCGTTCTCAGCTGAAAGCAACTCTGGTGGTTGGTTCACCACCCATGGAGTCCCAAGAGTGCACCTGGGAGCTCAGAGAAACAGAAGATCCCTTTCTGGATGGGCTTCCACTGCTTCCACCCGAGAGGTTTGGCTTACCTGGCTTACCTTCGGCTCCCTGACGAAATAGATGCCCCAATTCTCAACTTCGGGAGAAGCTTCCGAGAACTTGGAGCTGCTTGGAAAGCCAAAGAGATGAAAAACCACTCAACATCACTCAACTCAACTAAAATATATGAAGCCCTGGTCCTGGTCCAATTTCTGTGGAGATGTGCCTTTAGGACAAACGCTGCTGTTGCCTTAGGACGCGGTCTGACCCACCGAACTGGATGGACAGTGAGGCGAGGACACGGGAGGTGACGGGGTAGACGGTTGCTTCAAAACTCGACGTGGATCCAATTTGGATGTTGAATATATCTTCAGACCTTCAGAACTTCTTCAGACCTTCAGAACTTTGAGTCTTATTCAACAGTCTACTGTACTTGGTCCATCTTGGTCCGGTTCTGAACAGAATTTGCCTGAACCGATGAACCGTGACGCAGACGTATCATCTCGCACTACCTACATCTCTCAAAGTTCAAACAGCTTGGTGGGCTGGGAAAAGACCAGAGCGACCCATCGAGAAGAGTGGCGGAGCCAAAGCGGAGTGAGCCAAAAGCTGAGTACTTGGACCTGAAAAGAGGTGTCCTGTCTGGAGATCTGCAAGTAGTGTAGGGGCTTCCATAGGTGACCGGTTTGGTATACTTGTTTTGGAGCTGGTGCCTGGTGCTAGATTGCCCTAGTGATCCTAGTGACTGAGACGATACCTGCCGGTTTGGTAGTCATCGACAATGGCCAGTGTCCCAACCCGAATGACCCCCTTCCTCTTTGGAGCCCATTCCTTTTTTCCATGTTTCCTCTCCATAAATGTCTGTTTTTTGTTTCAACAGCTTCAAGATGACCTGGCTACAGTCTGAGCCTTTGGAGTTAAGCCGAGAGATGCACCTTTTTCAACGGCTTCTAGGTATCCAAAAGCATCCAAAAACGGCTAAGCAGAGATGCCCAAAGGCCGAAGGCTTCGAAGGATCCGAGGCGCGCCGAACCTTCGCCAGGCGGCCTGCAGGCGCGCTGCACGGTGTTGTACACAGGGCGTCCCCTCGCTCGGGCGGGGCTGTGATGTGATGGAGTACGAGCGAAACATATATTGCTACTATAGGTTGGAGGCCATTGCTATTAGGTTGGAGGCCATCACTACTAGGTTGGAGGCCATCGCTAC
>CAXAMN010013525.1:0-126443 GCA_963970005.1 Durusdinium trenchii | reverse complement strand
CGGATCCAGAGCACCTGCACCTGCACCAGCATCAGCACGGCAGCAGCGCCTGGAAAACCAAAACGCCGATCCAGAGCCACACCATTGAGAAGTTGGAGCCCCTATAGCCTTGAGGTCGTGAGATGCAGGGAGGTGTTGAGATCCAAGAAGATCTAGAGGTCTAGAGATCCAGAAGCGTAGAGGCTTTGGAGCTTTAGGTCTAGAGGTCTGGAAATCTAGAGGTCTCAAGATCTAGAGGTCTGGAGGTAGAGGGGTCTAGAGGTCTAAAGATCCGGTCTTGAGATTCGGGCAGGTCTTGAGAACCAAACAGGTCTAGACGCCCTAGAGATCGGGAGCTCCAGAGTTCTAGTTGCTGCTCAAGGCGGAGAACGGCCACTTGGAAGTTGTGCGTTTGTTGGGACTCACCTGATAGGCCGGGGAGCGTGATGGACATTTGCCTTGGAGAACTGAACAAGACCGAATTGGCGATGTCTGACATCGACAACGAGACGGATGCATTTAGCTATACTGTTCGATTTGCTTCCACTCGGCTCCACTGTCCAGTGCGCAGGCTTTCACAACGAAGCATGGGTAGATGGCCAAGCAAAGCAAATGCCGATATTCCAGGGGAGCGAGGCTTGGCCCTAGGCATGGAACAAGTACGCACCTCACTTCTTGTTACCTATATAGCTGCGTGGGCAACTTGACCTCCAGGAGCAACGAGGCCGTCCTGGAGTTCGACGATGGCCGCTGGGTCGTCCGCGAAGGGACGGAGGCGGGCACAGGAGGTAGACAATTAATCGGTCCTGACGCTACATCGCCACCACTACGCAAGTGCATTGGCAGAAGAACAAATGTGTGCATGGAAACAATTCCATTGCGTGGAGTCTTCATGTGGTGGCCGCGTCACGCATTGGCGTTTGACTCTGTGATGGAAGAGTTGGTTCTCCTGAGGCCCGCAGAGCAGGTCTCCAAGCACTGGGACTGACCCACCAGTTTGGACCACGAGTGCGGTAACGATCTTTATTCCGCTGTGATCCGCATTTTGGCGCCGGAAATTGTTGAAGCAGGCATGACGAATAAGCCTAACCTTGGCGACATTGTTGAAATGATGTTGGCTCTTGACCACAGGGAAACTTACACGCTTCCGGACTGGCAAGTCCACGGGGAAGTCGTGACTATATATTGCAATATATTGCACATTTGTGCCTGGGGTTGGAGCGTTTTCGGTATTGCACCCGTACGACGACGAGTTTCAATAATATTTGGTCCATTTCTGATTTGGAGCCACATTGCCTGAGCGCCGTGGCGGACGACGAGGCTGTTGGGTATCCGCCGTAAAGGCGAAGCCTAGAGTGAAGGCCAAGTCGAAGGTCCTTAAGGCACGAAAGTAGTTTTTCCCCAAACTGTTTACTGTTGGGTTCTATCTCAAAAAGAAAAGAGCTGGCCACACTCACTGGCCGCGCCCCTGAACTCTGTGGCTGGGCCTTGTCCTCCTCTTGTCCTCCTCTTGGCCACGCCACACTCCAGGCCTTGCCCTCCTTTGTACTTCTCTTGGCCGCGCCCCTGAACTCTGTCAACTCTGTGGCTGGGCTCCGTGGCCAGGCGTTGTCCTCCTGAACTCTGTCAACTCTGTGGCTGGGCTCTGTCAACTCTGTGTCCTCCTCTTGGCCGCGCCCCTGAACTCTGTCAACTCTGTGGCTGGGCTCTGTGTGGCTGGGCTCTGTGGCGCACGCTCTGACATACGCTCCAGAAAGGCGCGCTCAGAGCGCGCTCTACAGAGAAGAAGACAGAGAAAGATAAACTTGAAGAGAAAGAGAGAGAGAGAGAGAGAGAGAGGGAGAGAGAGACAGAAAGAAAGAAAGGAAGGAAGGAAGAAAGGAAGGAAGGAAAGAAAGAAAGAAAGAAATAAAGAAAGAGAAAGACAGCAGGGCGAGCCGGCGCGCGCTCGTGTGCTTAGGACGGCGCGCTCTGCGCGCTCTGAAATACGCTCCAGAAAGGCGCTCACAGCGCGTTTGGAGAGAGAAAGACAGAGAAAGAGAAACTTTAAAGAGAAAGAGGGAGAGAGAGAGAGAGAGAAAAGAAAGAAAGAAAGAAAGAAAGAAAGAACAAAAGAACGAAAGAAAGAAAGAGAGAGAGAGAGAGACAGACAGACAGACAGACAGACAGACAGACAGACAGACAGACAGAGAGAGCAGGGCGAGCGTGTGCTATGGACGGCTTGCTGGGCTCTTGTCCTTGTCTTGGCCGCACCCCTGAACTCTGTGGCTGGGCTCTGTGGCCCGGCTCTGTGTCCGGGTCTTGTCCTCCTCTTGTCCTTGTCTTGGCCGCGCCCCTGAACTCTGTGGGTCCGTGGCCCGGCTTGCTGGAGAGGAGTGTGGCCGAACAAATAGCGATGTCAATGCCGACAAAAGTTCGTTGATGAAGCAGTTTGCTCTTGGGGTGAAAGTAGGGCGTACCAAGAAATCCATGTTTGACTAATATTGGTCTAAACGAATCGTTTTGAAGCTGTTTGGGGTCTATGCTTGTATATGTTAAAGGAATGCGCGCTTTGAATCTGGGTCCATGGGTTTCTCTGCTAGCTCGCGCGCAGGGACGAACATGTAGGAGTCAAAAGCGCTCCAGCCGCTGCCGAGGGCAGCGCCTTACGCCACCTCCAAAGCCAGCAAGCCGAGCTCCAACACGCCAGGGCCAAGCTTATATCATCACCATGACCCCCCGGAGAGAGCTGCCACCCTACTGGTCACTCGTGACCCGGCACCACCACCGGCCTGCCACGGCCCCCGGCGCCCAAGATCAAGGTCTAGAGGTTGTCTTGAGATCCGAAATATCAAGAGGTCGTCTAGAGGCGGAGAGAGATGTCTAGAGGATTGGAGCGCAGGAGGTCTGGAGCATACACATATGAGAGGACATGTAAGAGCACACGCACATGAGACCGCGCATATGGGAGCACATACATAAGAGAGAGAACCGCTGCTGCACCTTCCACGAAATCAGCACGTCAAGGTCAACGGTCAACAGTGCACTGCGCCTGCCACGGAATCCATACTTCAAGGTTCTAAGGTCCACAAAACGCTGCGCCCGCCAAGACCTCTGCGCTTCCACTTTCACCAAGCGATGCGCCTGCCACGAAATCTGCACTTCAAGGTCCACCACGAAACCTGCTCTCCAAGGTTCACACAGTACTGCACCTGCCACGAAATCTGCACTACCAAGCGCTGTGCCTGCCACAAAATCTGCGTTTCAAGGTCCACACTGTACTGCGCCTGCCACGACATCTGCGCATCATGACTTGACCTTGCGCAGCCCTGCCAAGGCGTTTCGCAGCAAGAGCACCTCCAAAGACAACATCAAGATGCCAAGTGCAGTTTTCGCTCGAGATTTCCTCCAATTTTGAAAACGAGCCACATGTCCGGTTCACTGCACATGCCACGCAATCAGAGCACGCCAAAGACCATGCGTTGCGCCAGCCAGATTTTATATTAATCTGCACATCGAAGTAAAGCCGAATCGATCTCTTGCGCTTGCCACGAAAAGCCGACTTTGGACCACCAACGCACGAAGTTTTCCTTGCGACTGCCACTCGGCTATTGGCATTGGCGCGATGTCAGTGTTTGGACGCAGCCACACACATGTGATTGATGCCATGGGCTACTGCTTCTTGCTGAAACATCCGTGGGTGACGTTCCTCCCTTCCTGCGTTCTTTGCTACCGCAAAGGCGGCATCATCCAAACCACTATCCAAGCCAGATTCGTTTCAGCATGCTGTAGCCAAATGCAACCATGATGTTTCTGTCCTGCTACACGCCCCAGCCTTGGAGAATGAGTTTTCTGCAGGACATCCCTGCCAACATAGCAAAATCTGCTCGCAGTGCCATATACTATATGTCACCACCTACATCAGCAAGACACAGCCTTCTGGTGGTCCTGCTGCTGCCACAGTCACTCTTGATGTGGATGTCAGCCACTTGAGCGGGAAGCAGGTCCCAAACGCCCTTAAGGTGGGAGGCGTGAAACACATTAGTGTCAAGGAATACTCAAAGGAACCACGGAACCACGACGTGGGTTTCCTTGATTCCATGGCTCAGGGTGGTTGAAGGTTTGCTGGGGAACACAATGAACAGGGAGGATTTTTCTCACCTCTGCCGCTGCTGGAGTGCAAGCCTGAAGGGGATAAGATGGCCTACCATTGAACTGCTGCAACCTTTTGCCAGGAACTCCTCCGTTCTGAGCACGCGCTGAGGATCTTTGGCCCACTGAACATAGTCACAATGTGTTTCTTTCCAGCTTACATTTTTGACAACGCTGGGTTTGAATTGAATGTGAAAAAGTTGCCTTCAGGTGCTGAACCCCTTCGATTGGGCAGTCCCGAACTTGCCAAAAGTCTACTGTAAACATTCCATTAGAAAACCTTATGGTATAAGGACTTTGATTGGTTGAAGTTCGTCGAAAACCGCGTTTCTGTTCCGGATGAAGCCTCAAGTTGCCTCGACATGCCCCGACTTCTCTGCCGGTGGACATCGTCATGTGGCTTCAACCCTTAAAGCCTCCAAGAAATCAGACGGATCGAAATGAGCTGCCATCTTTGGAACCATGAGACGAGTTCGGAACTGGAGACTGGTGATTTCCTCCATTTTCTCACAAGCTGGGGGGATTGCGACATGTGAAGGATCATCCAGTCGACGGGGGGCCCCGAGCTTTGAAAGTTAATAGCTCCAATGGTGCTTGTCTCAGCAAGATCCCTCACAAACTGGATGCACAGGGCTTTACAACTAAACCATCGGTTCCCAAGACTCAAACCGTCGCCCGACCAAGCGAAACCCTGGTTCCATAGACTAACCTTGTGGACTTGGATGAGATGTTGAGCATAGGATTTACTGAGACCAAGACCTTTGGGATCCAAAAGTTCCTTGATGTATCTTGATCTAAGCCACCTGAGATCCCGACAACTTCTCAGTTCTTTGTGGATCCTGAGACTGATCCAAGTTGATCTCAGGTATTGGGTCTTCAGTAGCCAGAGTGCCTGGCTCACCTTGTGCTTCTTGCCGCACACGGAGACCCGCTTTTCCTTGCAGCTGCCAGAGGGCGCGCCCGAGTTCCTGGGGGTGAGTTTCGAAGCAGGAGAATCATCGGCGGTCGAACGAGAGAGATGGCACCACCAAGCCCAGATGCTCCACAGGCAAATATGGCCTACATGACTGGTGTTTTTGGGTGATGAATGTAGGCCATTTTTGCGCCACCATGAAGCGTTTGGGGAAGGTTTGGGGTTGGGGAAAGCCACGGTATTTACGAAGTGTTTGGGACGTGAATTGCTGCGGTTTGTTGCTGGATGTCTCGCAACGTCAAAGGACAATTAACTCAATACAAACCTGCATGCTGCCGAAGTTACCACAATGAGGACCGAAATCACCACAATGTGTTTGAGCGCTCCCTTCGTTTGACGAAGGGGTTGTACTCGACGTCGGCTTCAGCAGTCAACTTGACCGTTGAGTTGTGTTCAGAACATGTGAGGAGGGCTAGCAATGCGAGGGATGAAAACCATCCAGATTCCCCCAAATAAAAAGGTTCAAAGAAGAGGCAGGTCTAAGGGTGTTCATCACAATCATTGGAATCTGTCTTTTTCAGGCTCTCTGTTCATTGGAACCGACCTTACCCGGCTGTGGCCGAATAGGATGGGACCTGGAAGACTCTTTGTGCTTCATCCCGGAGGTGGAGGCCAGGGGAGTTGTTCTTTCAGTGCAGACGTGGGTCATTAAGATATCTATAGAATTCTATAGATGATGATGGATGGATAAAGGGTTCGTTTTTGTGGCTGTGGCATGCTGTGGCTACGGCGCTCCAAGGATAGAAGTAAGGGATTTGTGGGAGGATGCACTTTTCAATAGATGTTCAGATGTTTTCTTATGATAAGGATTTAGCCTGCTTCAAACGACCGATCTTTTCTTGCTGCTTCAGCTTCATGTGTTCTTTCTGACAGGGGGCGTGCTTCGGACCACCTGACGGATTTAAGAGGTAACATTATATATATATATATGTGTTGTTCTGATTCCTTGACCAATGAGTAAGAGGGTACCCAAATGTGGATGATCTGGACGTTTTGGAAAGCGTTTGATATGAAGTGCTACCACTTCGGTTCATCGGCAGCCGGCTAGTGCATGGAGTTGGAACAATACACCCCGAAAACTTGCAGCTTTGCACATTTGCTGGGCTCTTTTTGGGGGGTAACTTGGAAGACTGGGTATATAATGTATATATGGGCAAGTTATGAAAGATTAAGCAAGACGACATGCGCTCTTTGTTCATATTTATAACGAAGACCGGGTTCTCGTCTCTCGTGGTAGATCTTCGACCGCTCGCACCTCGTGCAGTCGTAGATCGCGGGCGAATCAGAGGAGATTGCGCCTCACCTACGAGCTGCGTATGAGGAGAAGTTGTTTTCGCAGACAGGACTAACATGGACCCTGAGAAGGAAAACCCGTGGTTTCAACCGAGGAGCCAGTTTTTTGGGGTTCCGTGGTGTTCCATGCGGTCCTTCGCTTCGACACCGGCCGCATTCGACCGGACC
This sequence comes from Durusdinium trenchii, assembly GCA_963970005.1. Taxonomy (NCBI): domain Eukaryota; class Dinophyceae; order Suessiales; family Symbiodiniaceae; genus Durusdinium; species Durusdinium trenchii. Next base: position 119,899 of record CAXAMN010013525.1, on the reverse strand, counting down.
GGCCCGGTGGTTCATGGGTGTTGCCATCCAAAGTCGCTCGCAGCGACGTTCGACCCGACCCAACCGGTCTCTTGATGTGTCAGACCCTGGCGGAGGTAGGTGGTTCTACCCTCCCATGGTAGGGGAGGTATTAATCAGTCTAACATTAAACCATGACAAATGAATCTTCCATGAGACGGACTGGATGTGTGGAACTGACCATGATCCTTTTTGGGATGTGACACTCAGACCGAACCACTGTTTGGTATTTGGGCTGTTTGGGATGTGCGGCTTAGGACAAGATGAACATACTGTATGTAAAGGCGTATAGTTACGTACCACAATGGGAGGGCAACAGCCCTTTCCTTCTTGCTTTAACGTAACTAGCAGCTGGTTCAGCTCGGTCGGGGATGAGCAGCTCGGGACTCGGTTTGACAAGTCGGCCTGGCAGCCATGCACATCCATGCTTAGTCAGGTGAAACCTGGGCTTGCCTTGAAGCTTCCATGAACTGTACTAAGCATGAAGGAACCTAATGATGGAACTGTACTGGAACTGTTCAATGAACTGTACTCATGGAACCTAATGATCACCGTCGTTGGTGCCTTTGGAATTTTAGATGCCTAGATCGTCTAGTTCCACTGGCCAGTCCCAGAAAGAATATTGGAGTTCAAAACAGAACGGTGAAGCGTACTCCTCGGTCAGTCAATCTCATGCATATGACATCCATACACCTCCAATCATTTGCTGAGAAGGTGTCTAACTACCTTGTCAGCAGATGGAGCCTCAGGGCGCAAGAAAGGGAACCGTGGGGGTCATGAGTCATGAGTAACACCAGCATAGCTCTCAAGGATAGCTCTATCCTCATCCTCATCGGCCACGTCATTCCGGATCTGCAGGAGTTTTACCAGGCTTACGAGTCCATCGATGGCTATCAGCTGTCCTTTGAAAGCAGAGGACTTGGTCGCGGGTTCGAGTTTCGTCGAAACAGTTTTGGTCAGACATGGTCAGCGTTCTCCCTGAGTTGAAAGGGTTTTGTCTCTGAGGGCTGTGAGTCTTTTGGGGGTGGTTGAGTTGGCAGAACAAAGGTGATTGATTGAGGAGCGATTGATTGCTGTATGTTGTCGAGAGTGTTGTCGAGGCATTGTGCAGGCTGCTTGAGGAACAAAAGATCCAAATGGTGGAGGAATGCAATTTCAACAAATTGCTATGCGGGATTTCAATCAATTTGTAGTGCTTTGAAGCATATCCACCAGGTTTTACCCCTTGAAACAGACCGAAGCAGCTGAAGCATCACGTGCCGTCTCCTTTTTCAGTCGTCGTCCATCACAAAGGGAAGACTTATATAAGACAACTTTTTGGTGGGGCGATCGCCATACCCCTCTGGCAGCTAGATCTTTGATCGATCATCCTCGACTCGGTCAACTCCGCGGAACGGTCCATGTCGATGGGATTTTTCCTTTTCAGGTCCTGTCGGGCGTCCTGTCGAGTTGCCTCGGAGAAGTCATGGAGAAATCAAGACTTACATAGTGATACTTTGTACCAACCAGTCTAGACTCTATCTGCACCCTCGTTGGCAGGTTCACCTCCTACAGTATGTCTCCAATCTTTAGGACTACTCCGTATCTAGACTAGGGTGACCAAAATCACTCGGTCTTGCCGCAACGGAGCCTTGGCCACCAGCCCTACGCCCTACGCACCACCCAGTTGTCAAGACGGTGGTGGTGCTAGGGACTTTGCTGCGCCTACTACTTTGATCAATGTTGATCAAAGTTAAACCCAAAGATGGTAGAAACCAATCCCACAGAATTCCACCGATCCAGGTGTTGAAAAAAAGAACGGGGCGGTGGATTCGATGGGAAGGACCGAGCCCGGTTGGGCCACGCCGGCTCGGTCGACCGCTGTGATTGGTCAGTGGAGGCCATGCTGGCGCGGCACTGACCTACGGGGAGAGCCATTTCGTGCCGGTGCTGGAGCTGTTGCAACGTTTGGAGGTCGGAGCGTTTGGACGTATTGGCCACGTGTTGGGCGGGGCGGTTTCAGAATGGAAGAACTGAGTTGTTCCATTCTCAGCAAGAACTGAGTTCCTCCACTGATTTTAGGGAATCCGATTCTGAAGGGCATACGCTGGGAGGTAATAACGCCGGGATGTACTTGAACCCGGAGGCTCATGTTTAAAACTCTGTCGGTGTTGACGCCATTACTCACATGCAAACATGTCGTGAGCGCGCAGCGCGACATGGAAGGCAAATCTCATCCGCTACTTTGGTCCGGGTCTCTATATGCTATTCCGGCAAGTGGCCGGTACTTGCGTTTGCGTGTAGAGGAAGCACGAAAGCGCACACGGCCACACCATCTGGTAGCGGCGCCCCAGCACGCAAGCTCCAAGCGCACCAGCAGCGGCACCTAAGCTCCCAAGCGCACATCCAAGCTCCCAAGCGCACGCACCAACGACCAAGTCCCCAAGTGCAGACAGCAGCAGCATCAGCAGCAGCCTGCAGCGGCACCAACGCCCAAGCCCCAAAGCAGCAACCACAACAACCAACAACAACAACAACAACATTTTGCTATTTGCGATTGCCGAAGACAGCGCTTGTGGCCGCCAATGCATCTAATTACAAATTGGTTTGTTGCCGCTTTGCGGCCTCCACATTGAAATCCGGCCCGACCACAACGGCAACGGCAACGGCAGCATCATCATCAACAACAACATGACAGCGATCCGAGTGGTAGGCGGAAAGCAAAAATTATCGTTATAGTCCTAGGTGTTGATGTTGTTGTGGTTGTTGTTGTTGCTGTTGATGTTGTTGTTTCTTGTTGTTGTTGTTGTTGTTGTTGTTGTTGTCGTGGTTGTTGTTGTTGTTGGTTGTTGTTGTTGTTGTTGTTGTTGTCGTTGTTGTTGTTTGTTGTTGTAGCTGTTGTTGTTGTTGTTGATTATGATACTGATACAGTTGCTGTTGTTGTTCTTGTTCTTGTTCTTGTTTCTTGTTGTAGCTGCTGTTGTTGTTGTTGTTGCTGCTGTTGTTGCTGTTGTTGCTGTTGTTGTTGTTGTTGTTTATGATGTCGTTGTTGATGTCGTTGTTGATGTTGTTGTTGCTACTGTTGATGATAACGACGATGATGATCATGCTGTTGTTGTACTGAGGCGAAAAACAGTCCCGTAAAGGCAGCAATTGCAGCTGAGCTTCGGAGATCAAAGTGGACGAGGGTGGAGACAAGAGCTGTGTCGATGATGACGGCGGCGATCCCTGCCTCAGTCAAGGAAGAGCTGGCGACTTCATGCGAAGCTGATGACGCTGTACCAGCCTGGAGGAATCCACGAGAACACGGTGATCCCTCAGGAGGCCAACACCGTGGTAGAGGCGGTGACTTCGCTGAGACGATGGATGAGATGGTTGCGAAGGGCAGCTGACATCGAGCTCAGCCTGCCGGACTCCACTATTGCGGGGCAGCGACGACGAACGTGGGGGCGGGGGGGAAGCGAAAAGCAATGGCCTGTAGGCCCCCCCCGCTGGAATTCAACAAAGATGAGTTGCCAAACTTTGGAGATAATGCGACATGGCTCCAGCCGAGTTCAATGGCGCATGCGGCAAGGAGACCGGAAGTGCTCAACCTGTACAAGCACCAGCCTTGCGCTTTTCAGCCTTTGGAACCGTGTTTTTTGGTTCGCCGCGCCTGCGCGAACTCGGCGATGTAGAGCTTTGGGTTGGCAGGCGGTTTGCACAAGTGGAGATGAAGACTGAAGTGGTCTGTAGCAGCACCCTGCACCGGCACCAGCGCAGAGAGGTTTACTTCCATCATTGGCATGCCATCCAAACATTGCGCAGTGCTATGGGTTGATCACACATGAGGACAATGTGGGCATAGTGTTGGAGCTTGGCCAATCCAGCGTTTTGGACTTCATTGTAGCGACACCTTTGGCAGATGCACCATCTCCATCTATGCTCCACCAGAGGAAACACTTTTACACCCAAGCTGCTAGTGGCCTAGTGAACTGCCACACAAAATCTGTGGCTCATTTGGATGTCAAACCCAACAACATGATTCTTGCTGATGGAGTGTTGAAGTTGTGTGACTTCGGCTTCAGCGCCCGCTTGCACACAAAAAGTCGAACCTTGCCAGTAAGTCCAGGTGCTGTCTACAACCGGATGTATCGAGCACCTGAGCTCCACACAGATGAGAAGAAGGCCACCTCTCAGTCCTGCTTTTGTACTGGTTTCATGTACGCTGCAGCAGCACCAGCATCCAAGCTCCAAGTGCACACAGCAGCGGCACCAGCACCCAAGCTCCCAAGCGCACACTGCAGCGGCTCTGTGGCGATCCCACCCTGACGCTGGCGGCAGCACCTGCCCCTACGCCCAAAGCCATCTCACCATCATCGCGGGGCCGGCGCCAGACATGGAGAATGCCATTTAACGTCCTCGCCGAAAGCCAAAAATGCAGCTGGGAATCACCACCAGCAACACACAGCGGCGGCACCCTGCAGCCAGAAACCCCGATAGCTCCCGCTATCTCGGGAAGAAGCTGTGTAGCATGCAGAAAACAATGTTGCAAGAGTTGTGTGAGTTGATGTCCCAGACTGCATGGGGCAGGAATGTGCTTGATTTTGGCACCAATTCGAAGAAAGTGTCAATCTATGGATTCGAAGGCAGTGACTTTGGTGGAGTGGGGCTTGCAGGAGCAGAAGGGTGAGGTCTTGAAGATGATTGCATATACCTCTTGTCGTTGTGGTTGTTGTCATTCACGTGGTCGTGGTCGTGGTCGTCCTTGTCGTGTGGTTGTCTCTGGTCATTGTCGCCGCCGTCGTCGTCGTCGTGATCGTCGTCGTGGTCGTCGTCCTTGTTGTTGTCGTCGTTGCTGTTGTCGTTGTCATTGCTGTTATCGTTGTCGTTGTTGTCGCTGTTGTTGTGTGAGGTGTGTATAAGGTCTTTCATGGTCTTTCAGAACTGACGCGTGAAGTTGTTTAATGTTATTTACATAACCGCGAGGATGATGTTTACCCCCACAGCTGTGGCACAACTGGGTTGAATTGGTTAAGAGGAAGTATGGACAATTTGTTTTGCTGATGGGTCATTGCAAGTCATGCCCATGAAAGAACCAACCAGATACCAGGGCTAATTTGGGTGCTTCATGGAGGCTTGAAAGCGTAGCATGCTACCTACGGCTCTCCAGTTTAATTGCTCGAAAATGGAACATGGCCCTGAAGTGTTCATGCTCCCGCGTGCACGTCAGCTACGACATGCTGCGACCTTCTAACCATTCTAACCCACTGATGAACAGTGACCCACTACGGGACTAGAACCATCCCAGAGATGTTGTTCGGCTCTTTTCGACGGATACACTGGCCCGGTGAATCATTCCTCACCCCGCCTCAGGTGGGTCCACAGGACGAGTGTGCGGGGTTGTTGGACGATGTAATGGGGGTGTTCATTGTGGTGGCCGGTGGTGTTTGGAGGTTTGAGAACATCTGGTGTTGAGATGATAAGTTTTTCGATGTTGTTTTTCGCAGGTTCACAAAAGAACCTGTGTGTATTTTCCGTGGTCCATGGATGTTCAGGCTAAAACCCTGAAATTCTACTGCGGCTAGAAGGCCTTACCATTCCATCGTGACGCATATTGGAGATATACTGATCTTGTCTTGTACCTTCATCAGTAACACTCCCTTAGGGTCCTGAGTGTTATAACGTTATAGCGTGCATGAAACACAATCTACGACCTCAACTTCTTCGGTGGAGGCCTCCTACAAAAGCCTGCCAGTGGAAATAGCAAGCATCTTAGCCTCAAACCCCTATGATCTTCGGAGATGGATGTCGATGATATCACCCCAAAGACCTACAGAGTTGGATGTCGATGTTTTTTTCGGCCAATTTCGAGTGACTCAGTGGCACCGATCTTTTTTCGCGGAACCGGTGTGAGGACCTCATCGTCGATCTGGGGAGCGGCACAGGCCGGGTGGTGCTGGCAGCTGCCTTGGGTTTCCCCTTTGTGCAACTCGGAAAAGCTGGAGTGTTCCGGCGCGGGCAACCTGTTGAAAAGATCTTGGTGCTGCAAGGCTCTTATTTTGTCACTTTAAAGACCATTCAGGAAGGTTTTCTCCAGAACAGTTTGTACAAGGGATACTATTGAAAGATCCTTCACAAAGTGTCCACAAAGTGTCATTTCCCCAAACGGGTATATATATAAATATACACGGGGTTTCCTGCCCCGCATACAAATGCACATCCGCCACGTCTTGGCACTGCAACACGGCAGCTGCTGTGAGAGCCCAGTCCTGTAGATGTCTTCGGAGGATGTGCAGGATGTACGTGCGGATGCATGCGGCATGGCTGTGTGAACAAAGAAAAACAAGGAGCCACGCCATTGGTGAATTTGATTTCAATTAACTGGCCGGCCTCTCCAAACAGAGCGTTAATGCGTTACCATCTTGAAGACATAGAGCAAGAACGTCTGCAGAGATCTTGCATCTGGGTGATAAAGCGGATTGTTCTTGAGTGTATTTGAGTGTCATTGGTTTTGTTACGTTTGACTTAAACATTGTAAGTTCGGCGAATTGGATCCAATGTCGGTCCGTCTGATGTCCGACTGTCCTGTACGGGTGCAACGAAGACTGGAGCCTCGAACCGAAAAAAACAATAAAACTAAACACACCGACTTGAGGTTCAGTGGGGTTGACAGATCCACCGACTTTGCCGGTGTTTTTCGTCGTTTTTGAGGCGCGAAGTGCTTGGCATCGAACTTCTTCCCTCCCTCCACGCTGCCGCAGAAGCCGCTGCAGCGAAGCTGCTGGGGAGGTCCTCGAGCACTGCGCCGCTGCGGCTGGTGTGTGGGGACTTCTTGGTGGAGGAGACGAGTTGAATTGGAATGAGATGGCTGAGTCCAAAGCCTGGAGCCCTCTGCACCCTGATGACCTTCCTGGTCACTAGTCCAGTCTCTCAGGGTCCATGCACCCGCAGCGAAGCCCCGGTGCAGCGAAGCCCGGACCGTTGTGTCGTTCTTCTGTCAGTCACCGACGACCAGTCGGGCCCCGGTCTCCAAAGAGGTGGGGAAGCTGACAAGATCGTCTTCCAGTCTGGTCCATGCATCCTGTATATCCATGGTATTTTTTGATATAGGTTCAGAATCCCTCCAGCACCGCACCGCACAGTTGGGGTGGTTTAACAGACCTTCCCCCCACGGGATGTGTGAGTTGATCATCAAGCTGTTATACAGACTGGCTGGTGCTGGATGTTTACACTTATGTGAAACCGACTTCTTCAATTAAGCGCTTGTTCTTGAGCACACTTCGGTGTTTCTTGGGGCAGGTTTCTCCGTTCGTGCAGCCCTCCTCCAGGATTGGTCTGATGCCACAGTGGTCTTTGCGATGTCCCTGTGTTTCCCGGAGGAGATGATGCAGGCTGGAAAACACAGACTCAGTGCAAAGACGCTACGTACTAGTAGCTCGGGCATCGCTACAAGTAGCTAAGAAGCCATGACTGGTAGTAATAAGTGCATCAGTGCATCGCTACTTGATGTCTCGGAACGAGAAAAGTCACTCGCATCCTCTTTTGGAACGACGATGCGACGGAGTATTACACCCTGGCACTGAGCTGGAATTTCTGCCAGAGCTCCAGGTGTTGATGTTCCCAGTCGGTGATCCTGTGTGAATCCTTGATCCCTGGGGGGTATATGTGTTGAATTGTTTTGAGATGTTGATGATGTTGTTCCGCACATCCAGTCGTGGGCGTTTTCCGCTGTTGGGGAGTGGAACCATGTTCCACTCCCGAAATGACCCCACCAAAGTCGACGGTCTGTCTTCTCGGGTGGATTGAAAGCGGTCCACTTGCTTTGTGCTATCTATTCAGAAGTCATGATGCCTATTACCAGGTCCCCCAAATCATATTAGTAGCCCCCATGCTTTGAAGGTAAGCTGTCAGAGCTCTGGACATGCTATTGTAATCCAATCTCAAAATGAATTGGCGTGACCAATGCCCTCGGGTGCAAAAAAGCTCTTGCAATTTCACCGTGTCATTCCCAGTCTTTGCGGTTTTCTGGTCCTACAGCACCTCCATCCTCAGGCGCTGGAAGCGAAATTCCAACTGTTGAAGCCTGGGAGCTACGTGATCCTCATGCTCCTCGGTTCAAACCCTTGTGCGTTTTCTTACATTATATAGACGAGGCCGCTGCTGCCTTCAACACACCGGATGGACCCATCTGTCGAATGACTCACCAGACCGGTGGTTTCACGGCTGGACTGACGACAAACATGCGCCAAGGGCGACCGAAAGCAGGGTGGATAGCAGACTGATACCAGGAATATCGCTGAATATAGACTTGAATCTATTTCATCCCTGCTGGCGGAAACGATGCCGCCAGCCTGAAAACGGCATTCATGCTGCCGCATGTGTGAAGAGTACAGACTTGAAATCTATTCCTATGATGTCAATACTGCAGAAATCCTTGCTGCTTCAGCTTTGTCGAGGCCTCACGACGACCTTTCACATCGATGGACAGGGTCAGGTATTTGCTTGTTTTCGGCTCATACACTTATAGAGCTCAGGAACCTTTAGGAGATTGTGGGATCAAGCACAAACAATTGACTCCAAGCGAGAGAGATCACCGATTAAGGTCCACTTATATGTATATATATATATATATACTACCAACCGGTGTATTGCAAAGATGTGTCACACTCCAAGCCTTTGATGGTTCTTGTGGCCCTTGGCAAGATGTTGCAACAAGGGTAATATGGTGCATCAAACCTCTTCAGCCCGGTGTTCAGTCGCTGGGCGGCCGGGTCTCTGCGGCATCCGGTCAGGTCAGTCACCGGGTCTTCGTTGACACCCGAAACGGTGCGCCTCAGGCATTGTTTCATGGGCACTGAAGCTGCCCCCAGTTGTTTGGAACCTATCAGCCCGCAGCACGTGGTGCGACTGGAGACGCTGATCTTGAGAAGAGTGGGGAGTGGCGGGTTTGATAACACCAAGTGGGACTGCCACCTATAGAACCCACGTTTGACCCTTCTTTTTAACAAGAATTGACGATGTTTCGGCTCCAAGAACAGGGGCCACTCAGGTGCCAAAGGCATACTTACATATATGTACCCGCATTGGGGTGTTTTTGGGTCGATGTCGCTGTGGCAATGGCGACGGTAAAGCAATGTAAAGCACATAGACAGTCCAGGAATCTCCAGAGGATCCACACCTGAGATCACCTGAGGAGGTGTTTGGGTTTGGAACCGAAAATAGGGCTGGATCCATACGGATCTGGTGACCAGTAAGATCGGCCCCACCTTCCAATGTCATTGTAGCAACCCTGCGGGCAACAAAAGGGGTATTGTTCAGCACAGGAGTGGCGGCTGGCACAGACATGACTTGCTGTGGGATGGTCAGGGAAAGGGGTCCATGGAGTCATGTGGCACCAAGGATCTCCTTCGGAGAAACACCGCTCTACATCTTCCAAAGGAGGCGGGTCTGGTGGTTCGGCGCATGGTGAGACCATCACCAGGTGGTTCGAGCACACAAGTTTCAAAAACCATGTAGCAGATTGGGCAATGAAAGAGTCTCATAGCGGAGATGTTCGTGTTCCGCAAAGAGTGTTCAACTGTGTGTTCCGTCCCCAATGATTTTCAGTGTTCCGTTTCTTCTACGTTGCCATGGCTCTTCAGGGGCGAGGTTGGGCGTTCGATTCGCTCCAAAGCTGAACCCAAAGACCCGACCGTTTTCGCCGGTTTTCGCTCGTCGTCTTCTCCCGGATCGTCCGACTGGTCTTCGTCAACGTGTCCGACTCGTGCCGACCAGTTGGACGCTGGTTCAGGTGGGGGTCTGGTGAATGAATGGACGGTTGAGGTCTAGTCTAACCAGAGACTTTCTCCATCACTCATCTGGAAAAGCAACATCATGTTCACACCACTTTTGGTCGAGGTCTCATGACCATCATCACTCGCGCCTGGAAACCGCATAGGGTTCGAGCGGTGTCCATGGGCGCAGTGTCGACATGGGCGTGACTTTTTGGAGCGTACCAGGACCCTTTCCGGGATTTGGGTGGTTGGACACTGGACACTCCTTGATACCTGACACTTCGGGGCTATAAATAGAACTATAATAATGACGATCATCAAATAGAACTAAACGACACCCCAAAACACCCCCAAACTCCCCATGGCCTTCGTCGGTCTGACCGGACCGGAGTCGACCGTCGCCTTCTCAGACCGCATGGGCTCCATGAGATGGACTGAGCGGTCTCGACAGTGCTGGGCAGTGGGTGGCACACGTGAAAGAGCCTGTCCGAAATGGGACTGGGTGAAATTCTGATGTAGAAGGCGTGTTTGTGTGGTAAAAAGGATTGAAGACATGTCCCCTTTGGTGGTGCGCAAACAAACTTCTCCACGCATCCACTGTAGGATTTTGTACGGGAGTAAATGTGCACATGTTGCAAAGGGCAAGTATACCGCTGTACCTTTTGTCTCGCCTTGCCATGTGGTTCAAGTTTAGTTTTCATCCTCACTTGTTCTTTCTCCACGGCGGTTCATGGCGTTAGCATTTGATGTCAGTCGCCTGGGCGACTTGCGGTCTCCCCGCAAGCCCGAAGATCCGCTCCTGGGGAGAACGGTGAGCAAACACCCAGGCAGCTGGACCTCGGCCGAAGGATGTTGCGAACTCCATCGAAGGATGTTGCGATGTTTTGGCTAATCGGCGATGCCGCGGGTTTCGACTCCGCAGGTTTCGGAGTGGAATCTCTTCAGGGTCGGACCAGCGGACTAGTGTTTAAACAGAACGGAGAGAATAACAAGAATAAAAGAATTCAGGGTCTCGGTCTCGAGGCCTAATTACAAAGAACAATATACTTAAACGTAAAGAAAATCAGTTTCCATCGTTTACAGATTTCCCCCGGTTCAGCCCTGGAGAGTTCACAGAGTGGCCGGAGGGCTGGGGTTTCTCTCAGTCCTCACTCCAGGTGTCTTTTCTTCCTATTCTTCTAACTGGAAATAGGATACACAGTACTGTAAGATCCATAGTCAAAGTTTACATCCAGGGTATTGGATCTTTGATCCTCGGGTAGTAAGATCCATAGTGGCTTTGTTAAACTTCTGGGATCAATGATTCCCTTCATTGATTCATGGTGCAAACGTCAACATTGTTTTGATGGAATCTGAACGTCGAAGCATGAAGGGTACATGAAAGTATATGACAGTGAAAGTTTCGAAAGTGCAGATGGGCGTTGCTATTCCTAGATGTTCCTTGCCTTCTGCAGAATGTTATGCCTTTTCATCCACTTCTACCAGCCAAGTTCATCAGAGATGTTGCACGGTTGGAAGATCCGGGTTTGAAAGACCTCTTGGTCTCTTGGATTCTCTTGGTGTCCCCAATGAAGATAAAACCTCATGACGCCTGAAAGGCGGCATCTCGCGCAGCTCTGTTTCCACATGCGACATCAGCGGGATCAACGCGTGCAAGCCGGAGATTCATTGGCTTGAGGATCGAAATGCCGGGGTGAAAACCTCGATGACTCAGTCTGACTGTTCCTTATGGCATTTTGGGAGGGCGGCTCATGCAATCAGATTGAAGTCTTGGGTTGCCTTTCATGAAGATTGAAGTTTGGCTTGGAGGAAAGCTTCAGATGGAACAAAAACAAAAAGCCCGCTTCTCGAGGCAGGACCCCTTCCAAATATGGATCCATGTCCTCCCTCTCCGACCATACGAAGCCCCACCGAAACGGAGCCACTGGGCGCGTGAGGAGCTTGAGGATCCCCAGCCATCCTTTGATGCGGAGTTGTTCCCGGAGCCGTCAGAGGGCGACAGTGACAGTGACAGCACAGGGAGTTGGCTTTTGTCCTCATGGACCGGGGGAGCACTCCACATGCGAAGCCAGAAATCAGACAAGTACCAGGACTGATGGTCCATGGGCCTTTTGGGGGCGTGCAGCACGAGTGGCAGAGTGGCATAGTGCAGTGAGGTGTGGCATGGCGGAGGGGGGGTGACATGGCGTGGATTGCATTCAACACGTTTCAGCACTAACCAACTGCCCATACCAGAACCACCCTGTGGTTTGCTGCTGGTACTTTCCAAGCGCCTTTGGTTTGTTGTTTCAACTCCAGGGTTATCCTGGGTTCCACCCTAGCGAAAAGTGTATCTTCAACAAGTTGAAGCTTCTTTGTTTCTTTGTTTTTACCTGCACCCCTCCTCTCCAGACTCTCCGCCCCCCCCCATGTCCCGTCGGTGCAGGAAGGAAGCGATGTCTTCCTTGCGGAGGTGCGACGGCGGCGTGCACACTTTGATGAGTCGACCGCAAGGAGTGCTCGACCAGCGCGGGTCCAGACCAGTTGGAGCAGTTGGGTCGCTGGGTCCAGACCTCCGCGCGGGTGGAAACACGAGGTTTGTTGGGAGGCACAGGAGGCACGGGAGAAACCGCCATGTGCGAGACCAGTTGTCCTTGTTTCTATTTTTTTCTGGAGGGTTTGGTTCTGGAGGGATAGAGTTGGTCAGAAATGAGGTCAAGGTGAGCTTCAGCATCGGAGAGAAGATGAGGTGTTTTTTGGTGGCTGGTTCGGTGACCGAATCTACAGGTGTTTTAAGGTGTGATGGGTGGCTGGAATGGTTGGGTCACAGAAATGGTAGGATTACAACATCAGGATGTTACCCTTGCGGCTGGGAGTATTTGCTTAGAAAGAACCGAATAAAGCCTAAAGCTGCTGTTTGTATGCCTGCCAGTAAGAGGTGGAAGATGATGTTCCTTTATCAAGGTAGTCTACCAGTTTCATCCAGTTTCTATGTCAGTTTTTAAGACGGTAGCTTTAATCCTGTATTTGTCTCTATGCTGAGTTGGTGTGGCATCAAATGTTTTGTTGAGGCCATAGGTAAGCCATTCTAAGGTCAACAAGGCATTGAGTCATTGAGTCCAGCCTTCGAGAGAATGTATCCAGAAATCCCAGTGGCTTTGTTGAACACAGACGCCCGGGGTGCGTGTTTATGAGTCTTGTGATGTTTCACTGTAGTTCTCGCAGCGTGCCATCACAACAGAGCTTGTGAATGTACGCTGCCTATGGTTTCGGATGGTTTCGGTCAAAAACATCTGTCAGAAGGCGCCACGATTTTGCCATGAATATGTGTTGAGTTGTTTCTTTGGAAAGCATGGATGCTGGGAGACTTGTGGTATTTCTCGCGTGTGCGTAGTGCTTTGAATGACCGAGAACCATATTATGTCTTTCCGGCGTTTATCGCCACAACTTTCGGCGGCACTGAGCTGCCGTGGCTCCACATCTCATAACCTTTGCTTTGTGTCAAAACCTCTTCCAAACCGAAGGTTGACATCCCCTATGGAGGAATCTGTTCATTTTCGGTGGTCAATTAGGGTGCCCAGGTTTTGACCCACTGCCATTTCAGTCGTCTCGTTGCCATTGCGCTGGGGTTTTCAGATCCTTTCAGGAAGGTGTAGGTCGGACAAATCCTTGGCCTGCCTCTTGGGAAGCCACGTCTAGCCGCATAGCCCTATTGAGATCGGTCATGAAAAGGATTCTTTCGGTTTCATTTGAAGCGGCGCTTGTGGATGGTAGTGGCTGCCTGACAAGTCCCTGGGGGTTGATACTCGTATCACTTGCTTTCCCTAGCAGCTGAGCCATTCCTGGTTGGGAATCAACCGCTGGAAGTGAAAAGTGCGACGGGCGACGGGCGTGCGCAGCGTGTGCCGCGTGCGCGCACTGGGCCTTGGGGGTGATTGATTCGCAGAATGAGAATGGATGTTACGTTTCTTTAGATGTGACAGGGGCACCCCATGGCACTCAAAAAGCACCTCCTGGAACTTCTCCCAGACCATGCAGGTATGGCCAACCTTACTTACATTGGGGGTAGTTTCCGGCGTCAATGAAGCCATATCTTCCATACATGGATGGTTTGGGTCCGGTCCTTCCTTCACGGATTGCCCAGACCTTTCCGTTCACCCTGCGCAGAAATTGACACCTCCGCAGCTGGCTGGATGTCGAAGTCCCTCGGTGCAGCCGCGATGTCGACCACGGAAGGGCGCATGAGTTACAAGGAGCGGTGATGAACCAGCCATGCACGAAGCTCCGAGGAAATGGGGAATGCATCCAAAGCTGCAGGCCGACCAGTCCACCATGTAGATTGACCTGGCAGGTAGGTCAACCAAGATATCCTGGTGTTGAACCACTTACAGCCATATGAGCTAGGCTCAAAATGAGTGAACGTGACTAAATGGTCTCTGAGTGGTCATGGGGGTTCAATATGCATGTTTCGCTCAAAAACTGTAACACACCCACCAAAAAGAATAACATGACGGACATGATGTCATGAGAAACCACAATACACTCACCAAATCCTGATGACAACTCCGCAACAATTTTTGACTGTCACTCATACGACTACGAGTTTTGGATGAGGATCTACCAGGACTGGTCGAGGCCGAGAATCTGTGGGTGCATGGTTTGTGCATGGTGATGGTCAAGATGTTTTGTTCGTTCTGCATGTGTGGCTTTTTGGTTGAAGCAAGCGTCAGCGCTTTCCAATGTTTGTGTGATTGCAGACAAGGGTGATCAACTTGGTGGTTTCAAGATGTTTCAAGTTTCAATTGGTCTTCACGAAAGGTAGCTTGAGCTACCTGAGTTCTCCCTGCTTTGGCAAAAATATATTACAATCTGGAGTTGGGATTGTGCATTGAGTTTGGTCCTGTAAGAGATGATTCTGTTCGTCGTGGGGGGGCCTGGATCAAATCCACCCTGTGCCGGTTCACGCCGTCAAGGACTTCTACCAGGGTTACTTGTGATTGCCTGCTACCTTTCGTTCACCCCCTCCTCTCTCAAGTTTTCAGGTAAGCTGAAAGCCACCAAGCAGATATGATAGACAGGACTGACACCAGTAACAGGCCGACCCTCTCAGCAGCTGAAAGGGGCCCTAAGATGCGGTGGGAAGGCAATATGAAGGCCCTCAATGCCTTTGCCCTGGAACACGATCGATGCCACGCCTTATTAACTGCATCTCTGTGACCGTGGGACTCAACACCGAAAGAGCGCGTTTCAAGAAGACGCCGGTCTCCGTCCATCTGAGTCGGATGCCTTCGGTGGTTGATGTGTTCAGACCCCAAGGTTCGTGGAGAATAGGCACCCCTACGGCCCCCCCGGGATCGCAGTGGACGGATTTCGGTGATCCCAGTGGACGGCCCTTCGCCTTTCTTCATCTTTCTTCTGAGAAGACTCTTCACCAGTGACCACGTACCTCGTGAGGAGATCCTAAAGCGTGTCTCCTTTGCGATCAACCGCTACCTGAGCCGCTCGGAGAGACCCCAAAGGGCCGGTCCGCTCGGCGGAGTCGGCGTCGGGACCGGTCTCCGACGTCGTAGGACGTGGTAGGACCATGTAGGCACCCTCCAAGAGGCCTCATCTAGAGTCTAGAGGGTTGTTCGATGTTGCTGAAACAGGTCTGACTTGGTGATTGCGTTGGAGGGTGCTGGCAGTTGTCCATGGCTTTGTGGAGGTTTAAGGAGAGTGTGGTCGGGAAGATGCACAAACTTTTGTGCCACACCATCCAAGACGTTAACGTTGGGCTTTGAAGTAGTGGGTAATTGGAGAAGAATTTAACATAACCTTAGCCAAGACCTTTCAAATAAAAGTTGACCTGGTGTTGTAGTCTAAAAGTCCTTGGTAATAGTAAAACAATGGTTTCGGGATTCAACCCATTAAATCAACGGTTGATTGAAAATCATAAGAAGGCTGCACATGGAATTAACTCGACTGCCACTGCCACTCTCTCAGGTTCGACATGTGGTGGCTCACTGGAGGATCCCCTTCTGAGAAAGGACTCCTGAAGAAATCGATTGCTTGCAATCCATGCCATGCCATTCCCTATCATCTCATACCACTTCGAACCTCGCATTGGGTCATTCTGGGACCCCCCAAAAATGGCCGGAAGATAGGGGGGGGTCGGGATGCAAACATGTGCGAACATGTGCGAACCAATTCCGGAATCGCTTCACCTCACCAGAGGCTACACGAAGCTCGAGCTCACGGAGGCAGGCGTTGACCAGTTCTCCGCGGCGGGACGTTCGGGGGACGATGGAGGCGTCCGAGCTCACTCGTGCGGTCGGGGTTCCGTTCAGCCCACGGGGGAGGTTGGAGAAATCATGCGTAAGATAGGGTGTGATAGATATGGTTAGTGCAAAATACATCAAAATACGGTATGGTGTGTATATATATAATTATATATGTATACTGTACATGAAACCAAGCAGCAAATCTGCCACAGTAACCATGGCACTGTGACCCAGTGGGTGTTTTGTGGTTTTGGCTTGGGTGTTTCGCTTTCGGATGCGTCGTGCTTTTCTCGCAGATGGCCATCGGGCGCGTGTTCTCCATCAGTCATCATCAATCCAAAGCCCCAAATCTCCTGCAGCTCTATCGATCCAAAGCCCAAAATAACAATGGAGCCATTCGATAAACCTCCGTGTTCATGTTTACTCAGTGTGTTGTCATATCCAAGTTGTGCGTAACGGGATTTCATCAAGGTTTTCAGAAACGCTCAATGGTTCATCGCGTGCTCCTTGTCCTTTCCTTGTCTTCTTCAATTTATTGTTCCTTTCAAAGTCGGTTTCTTTCTTCCTTCTCTGGGAAAGAAGTCCCTTCAAATCTCCATGCCTTTTTGCTTCAGCCACGGACAAGCACAGAGAATCCTTTCCATGAACGCATATGAACGCCAGGTATCGCCAGGTTGCCTGGATTTTCACCAACCTGCCAATGGCGTGAGGGTGCTTGTGGACTCCCATTGTGGACTGTTATTTTGAGTCCTGTTGACGGTTCATGACAACGCCCCGACCCTTTTGGGATGGTTCCGACCAATGTTCAATATCTGCAAATTCAGAGATTCCGCCGGATAGACCCTGCGGCCGCTCTTTCTCCATGCTCAACTCTTCCACTTGCTCAACCAAGAACTCCTCCCGTTCCCTCAGAGCGCGACGCGCCCGCGACGCGGATCCCCACGGTGAGGACTACGATCCGCGCGATCCCTCGTTGACGCTGCAGCCGCACGAGCACGTGATGTCATGTCTGGACTCGCTGAGCACCGTGGCGGCCGGGAACGAGTCGGACGGCAGAGGTGTTTTCGGCCGGCACCGTTGGACAAAAGCAAAAAGGTGAAACGCAGTGCTAAGTTCTAGAATAGTACAGCAATGTACAGCATATATATATATACTATATATATACATGATTATACGTTTATCTATATAGACCCTCTTCCGGAGATCCATTGTTTAAGGAAAAAGAGTTAAATCAATCCGATGATTTAACTATTGTATATCAATTATATATATGTATATATTATGTGTATACTTTCAACGGACAGGCGACTTGTTTGTGCCAAAGAAGTATATCACGTATTACATAAGTGCTTTGACTTGTGTTGTGGTGTGCAAATATTAGATCGTTTTGCGATTTAAAAGACGAGAACTAGATGTTTTCTGTTTCAAGGCGACTAGATAAAGAAGGATTGAAGGATTGCTCAGAGTCCGCTGGCCGTAGCAGCAAACAAATTTGAGTACATGGGGCTCATCAACATGGACTCCTTGTAAATCACTTGTTTGTGCAGCGTTGTCGACTTCAAGTCAATAAACTTGATTAGGGCATCAAGCCAAACCACCTGAGATATCCAAATACCTTGTTGGTAGAATTGCTTTGGGTTTGGTTGGTCGTTCAAATCTGGTCTTTTGTTTAAAGGGAACCAAAAGTACCAAGTCCCTCGATCTGATCACAGCCCTGTGCAGCCCTGATCCCTTGCCAGGTGCGCATGGGTATGGTCGAACAGTTCCCGAACTTGCGGAACAACTACTCGCTCTTGTTCGACTATCCCACCATGGAATGCCTGGCACGAGCACTCTATGAGGGAGATGACCAGCTGGAGCGTTTGCAGAAATCCGACGTCCCAGGGTTCAAGGGCGATGGGAAGACGCCTGTGACCAGGGTGACCAGCCACTGTCCACTGAGTCGACCAGTGGTTTTTGCGCTTGGAAAGCCGATGAAAACATGTTCCAAGGATGTCCAAGGACTCAGACGACAAGTTCAGGATGTACCTTCCTTTTGCTTGCAGGTGCTTGCAGTGCGGGAGCTTTTTGAAGCTTTTGTTTCTGCTGCCAAGGGAAAAGCCAGGTCTTGATGCAGGTCTTGAGTCTTGATGTGAGCAAGGTCGAAAAATGAAACACCATCAACGAGCTCAAAGCGTTGGGTGAATTTGCACCACAACTAGCCGCACCACTTGTTCCCATGTGGGATGGAAAAGATGAATCAACCTCAACCCTCATGCAGGGAATGCAGGATGATTCCAGCAAGCATTCGTGTTGTTCCTTTCTGTGTGAGGCATTTTCTTCAGAATAGTCGTCCGCAAATTGAAAAAATATGGTTTCAATACGCTTTTAGACTTTTCACTCGTTGTATCTACAGTGGCATCATTCTAGATGTGTGTTGTGGAGTCTGGTTCGATCATGTCAGATGTAATGACTGACTTGGATTCACTATGGCTGGGCCCAGTGACCGTGTATCGAACCCCTCTGACCGATTCGATACCCCCAGAAGGGCCGCGTTTCGGGGTCTCATGTCCCGAAGCAGAGGGAAGTCCTCCCATCGAGCATGGCGAAAGAAATTGGTAAACACATCCAAGAACCATCTAGACTCTAGACTATAGGTAGACTATAGGTAGACTAGGCTGCCGCACAATGCTTCTCTTGGAGAAAAAAGACACGTAGACGTTTAGAAGCAATGGTGACCTACAACTCACCCATGTGTGTTCATTTCGAGGTTCGTGGATGGAAAAGACTCATGATCCATCCATCCAGGCTTCGCTTCGACCAGTCGGTGGAGTCAGTCACACCCGTAGCTACTCTTCAGTGAATCATGCAGCAGAAGATAGAAACTAAGCGAAAAGACCAAAGCGGATTGCCCTGCAAACACATCACATGGAAGTGGTTTTTTCGGCACCTCTTCCATAAAGCACTTGAGACGCACGTGAGTAGCTGGGCAAAAGGAATAACACCATAAACGGCCAAGAGTGGAATGAGGACGATACACTGAGAAGCCGTTGGCTTCCACGTGAGAAGCCCCTTAAAACCGGTGGTTATGTCCAGTCTATCAATACAAAGTAGACTTCCAATAAGTGTCACTTCTGCCACAACAGACCTGTAGTGGTCGGATCCCACCACGGTTCCGCGTTTCGATCACCCTGCCGGCCGGGCGCCGTGCATCAAGGTTCC
This sequence comes from Durusdinium trenchii, assembly GCA_963970005.1. Taxonomy (NCBI): domain Eukaryota; class Dinophyceae; order Suessiales; family Symbiodiniaceae; genus Durusdinium; species Durusdinium trenchii. The sequence continues at coordinate 100,707 of CAXAMN010013525.1, read as the reverse complement.
ACCGATGAAGCCAGCACCGTGGGCGGAGCCGGTCGCGACGCTGGAACCGGAGCTCAAGCCCGAACTGCAGCCGTTCACACAGCTGACTGAGCTGAAAGCGAAAAGCTGGTCGGATGCTCTCTACTCGGAGACCTTGAGACTCGGAGTACGGAGACCGTGATGGCCTAAGAAATCATGTTGTTGCATGACAGGAAGGTCCAACGACCTGAGGTGGAAAGATCTTTCTTTCTCATGCGCCCTGAATGAGGTCCCACATCCCACATCGGGTGGCTTGATGTGGCTTGTGTAGATGTGGCACATCCTTTCGGGTGACCGGGTGACCTAGGGTGGTAGGCTAGAAGTGACACAAACCCCCATTGATAGCTTAACCAGCCCTCAGTTGCCTGTACCAATGCCCCCACCAATACCCGCGGAGAGAAACACCAATGCCTCGTCACCCCAGCCGGTCCAGGATAGAAGAGCGCTTCGTTCGGCAAAGCGACGGCATGGAATGCAGCACGGTGGATCCCGAATGAGCTTGGGGGATGGGGATGGTTCTCACTTTAATGTAGTTTTTGTGGATCGGTTTAGTATGCAGTATGTGATGTTTAATTTCCCGAACAAGGGATGGTGCTCGCCTGTGCCCAGGTGTCCAAGTAAGACACGATTCTTTCTGAACAGCCTTCGTGTTGTTTGGTGCATCGATTGGTGGGGAAGACCATTTTTCTTAGGAGCTTGAAACATGTGTAAACCCCTTTTAAAATGCTTGTCGAAGGACTTCACCCTTTTCGATTTGGATGACTCACTGGCGCTACAGTCGGTTGTTCGGAGGGAGCAAGGAGTTGGGGGGGTCTCCATATTTCATTTAACAGGGAGGCGTTCCAAGCCACAGGGAGTTACCTCAGTACTTGCTAGCTCATCATCCAGTTGGTGTCAACATGTGCAAAAAGTTTAGTGAAAAGGGGGGTGGCCCAAGATGATGAGAATAAGAACTTAGAGCCTCTTAGAACAGTAAAGTAGCTCCGAATGGCAGGCTCAGGGCTTGACCACCTAGCATAGGTCTAAGCTGATCTGACCCAGGCATTCCACTCTGGTATAAAATCGTGCTGCTGGGTTTGTGCCAGCTGTGGGAGTCAATCGTTTTGGCTGTGGCCATGCTAGACAGTGCCATTTTTTGCTGGCCATTGCCATACCATATGGAATGATTGACAACCCTTTCATCAGCTGGTATAGAAAGGATGCGTTGCTTTTCGGCCATGCTAGTTTGTCCTCATCTGAAGAGAAAACGCGAGACTGTCACATGCTACATCACTGGCCTGAAACAGACATTCAAACATCATTCAACCCTATCATTTTGGTATGTCCTTTTTGTTGGGTACATGTGCTCCACAAGACAAGAATACCGCGTCATGCACCCTGTGTGAGGCATCCTGATCCCAAGCGCAGATGTTCACATCGGTGGCGGCACTGCAGAAGCCGCACGGTGCAATGAACAGCCAACACATCCTGCGACTTGGACTAGCTGGACGGATACTGTAGATTTGGGTGCCAAACTGGATGGACTTGAGCAAAGGTAGATTCTTTTCTGTGGCTTTTGCAGGCGTGACTTGGGATAACGACTTGTGGTGCAATGTGTGTTTCACTTGTGGAAATCCTGAAACAACATGGAATTCTGTATGAGCAACCGTCAAGAGCAGTGATGACGAATTTAGGCATGGCACTCGCTTCTGCATGCGGAAAACACCTATCTTATACACGCGCAAGTTGGAAGGATGAGAAGCCTCTCGAGGAGTGTGCGCCTGCACACACACTCTTAAATGCCAGCGTGACAATAGTTCAGCAAAACAGCCTGACCAACTTCCTCGAAGTTGTGCCAGAACTTGCCGCGGAATCTGCTCCGGAACCTGCTCTGGAACTGGCTCCAGAACCACCTCCGGAACCCTTTCCCGAAACCTGCTAAGCAACCTGCTCAGGAACCTGCTCCAGCACTTGCTCCGGACATTGCTTCAGAACCTTCCCCGGAACCTGCTCCGGAACTAGCTCCCAGAACTTGCCTCTATTTCACATGCGTGTGGGGAGACGCTCTCCGGGGAAAAGCTTAAACCATGCAGGCGACAGGCAGCCACAACAACCTCTATCTTGTACATGGTGCGACAGGCAGCCACGACAAAGCCTAGCGCTGCCTAGGGTGTCCTCAAAAAAACTGCAGGCAACAAGACCCCGGATTTGCGAACGTGCGCAAGTTTACAAGCTTAGCTTCCTGCGTTTTTGTTGACTGGTGTGTCGACAAAAGAAAACAAGCAGCCAAGTGGTCCTGTTTTTTGGGCTACCGCAGAGGTGACGGCACAAGCACCCTTTGCAAGGGCCCTCCCCGGCAAGGTAGGCTTAGGGGATTTGCGCGCATGCATTTTTGGTAAACTTATGTAAACTTTGTAATATGTTCAATGTTTAAAGCATATTTGTTTGACATACACATAGTAGACAGAGGGTCCAACACGGTTCGCAAATGTGTATGTCTAGTTGCCCTGTAAACTGAAAGAAGAACCAGGGCGAACAACCTTCACGCCTGCAACCTTGAACTTGAAGGTTACCCGCAGTATGCCATGGGCTCCTTTCGTCCTACATTTCTCTCTGTGGTACGCATCGCCTATTGTTAATGTAGAATGTAAATGCAGGAGGTGCGTTTGCAGGAAGCGGCTCGCTCCTCCGTTGGCAGAGAACAATGGGACATTGAGTGCGGTTCCTGGCTCTAAGACAGCAGATGCACGTCACTCAGCACGCCTTGACATCAAATGGACGTCACTGAGCAACCCTCGACGCATCACACGCACGTAACTCAGCAAGCCTCTACATCACCCGCACGAAGGAACACGCTCCCGCAAGGAAAAAGCCCAAACCATGCAGGCGCATGGATTTCTCCAAGCTCTAAAGTTATTACAGCAAACAACTATCTTAGACATGGTGCGACGAGCAGCCATGAAAAGACCCAGCGCCGCCAAGGGTGTCCTCAACAAACCCGCAGACAACAAGACCCTGGATGTGCGAACGCAGGAAAAGTTTGACGAAGAGATGACCAGGCAGCAGCCCCTGGAGCGTGTTCGTACATGGACATGGGCCATGAACAGCGTAAGTGCACCGAGCAGGTACTGCCAGCTCTCTTTCAATAAGAACGAACGAGATGCAAGGGCCGGGCGCTGTGCTTTACAAGAACAAGGAGATGCTTGTGAGAGCCACCACGATGACTGCTCATGGTGAATGGGATGGAGTGTGCGGGGACAGGGATGGGCTCACACCTCAGCAGGGTGCCTTTGTAGATGAGTATGTCAAATCCCACCATCCGTTCAAAAATGCAGCTGCGATGAATCACCTGAGGGAAAAATTTGGCTTGCGTTTGCCAGAAGAAAGAACCGTGACCGTGCACAAATTCATTGATTTTGAGGTATCGAAAAGAAGGGATCGTAAGACAGTGACCTGGGTCAAGGCAGACTTTGATTGTTTGGTGCAGAACTTGCCTGCAGTTGAGACAGACGCTGATTTGGTTTTGGCCAGCCACAGCTTGGATGGGACGGACATGTGGTTGTGTTACATGCCCTAGGCTTCCGACCTCAGCTAAATGTAGGAAAAGTTGTATTGAATCTGTGTGGCGCTTGGCTGGCTCTTTTGTTTTGACAGTGCGTCGCTTGGGGGGAGGCCATGTTCTGTCTATGCTCTCCAACGTGGACGCAGTGGCTTTGTGCTTGTAGGTTGACCAGGAGAGCTACACAATCCTCACTGGGCATTCTGCACAAATCTGGCATAGACGGATGCATTCCCTCGTAAGCCGGTAAGCTGTCGTTACCGCCGTGAAACCTTTCACACGCCTGCAACTGGCCACTTTTGGACACGCTCTCGCACATGTCGCAGGAGGCCAGTTTGGCTCTGCGAGTCGGTTCGCAGTCACGTTTTTTTCCAGAACGTTACACGATTTGAGCAGAAGGCATGGCTCACAAAAAGGTATGCAGCGTTGGAATTACACCTTTCTTCTCTAAAAATTGTACCCCTCGTATGGCTCACAAGAGGTATATGCAGCGTTGGAATGCCATTCCAGCGGCGCATACCTTTTGTGAACCACCCGGGGGCTCATACCTTTTGTGAACTTCCTCCTCTAAATTGAACCTGCGGGTGGTTCACAAAAGGATACAAAAGGTATGCGCCGCTGGAATGGCATTCCAACGCTGCATACCTCTTGTGAGCCATACGAGGATAAAATTTTTAGAGAAGGAAGGTATAATTCCAATGCTGCACACCTTTTGTGAGCCACGCGACGCCACGCGAGTGTAGAATTTAGAGGAGGAAGGTGCCAGTCCAACGGTGCATACCTTTTGTGAGCCACCCGAGGGTAAAATTTAGAGGAGGGAGGTGCAATTCCAACGGTGCATACCCTTGTGAGTCACCCGGGTAGAATTTGGAGGAGGAAGGTGCCATTCCAACGGTGCATGCCTTTGTGAGCCGCCCGAGGCCACCCAAGGGTAAAATTTAGAGGGGGAAGATGCCATTCCAATGCAGCAACATGTCGGTGTGCGCAAGTGAGTCACGCGTGCGCAAGTGAGTTGATTTTTGCGTGCGCAAGTGAGACCCTAGCCCTCAGCTTGTCTAAGTAATGGGCAGGTTGGCTGAAACTTCTAGAAGACTTTGGAGGCTGATGGATGTGTACTTGTTTGATCCAACGTGATGTCTAAGAATGAGAGGGCACCCATCCCCTAAAGCTTCGTTGAGTAGCCAGACGCATACATTGGTGCCACGCATGTCGTGGAGGCGCTTGCATTCTTGAAAGGTATCCTCTCCGTCCTACACCTCGATCAAAGCGCTACTACGCGTTCGTGTCACGTTCCGAGACCATTTTCTGAACTCCCCGGCGGATCGTGGGTCGTGGAGATCCGGAGCAGCCTATTTCATCCTATTTCGGCCGTGGGTGGTGGTGAAACACACGAAGTCTGGTGAACTGGCATGTCAAAGCGTCAGAGAAGTTCCTAAGTTAATTTTTTCGGGGGGGAGGGTTCTGGGGTCTAGTGATATAAGATGATACAAGTTGAAAGAGTTTCCTGTCAATCCATTTTGGAAGGGGCTTGGTGGTTCCCATCTTTCTCCACAGAGGTCTTCAAGAAGAGGGCCCCGTCCCTGCAACAAGCCCCAGCACCATGCAGCTGGACCCAGCCCTGAGGTGAGGCTCAAGAGTTTCTTGATGGATATCGAACCCGTGAGCGTTGGAGCTTACGTGCGCTCCCGTGGGGGCGGGGGGGGGGATCTGGGATGGGGAAGTCGAAACTCGACTCTTTTTGGAGCGCCATCTGTGGGGTACTTGGGTCAGATGGCTGGTGTGGGTAACTGAACTAAGTGGTTGAGTTGGTTTTTGGAACTACAGGTTTGAGCATTACATGATTCAGAAGCAAAATCACTTGATGTTTGCTTGCGAGAGGCATCTTCAGGAGGGTGGAGCGAACGAAGGAGGTCTCCCGCAGTCACGAAGAAGCGAATCAGGTCTGGGGTTCGCTGTTGGTGAGTGCGTTCACCTATGCAAGCACCTGCCACCAACAAAGTACTGTTGTCACGACATCCCCAACAAGGTCTCTCCATCAGAGGGAGTGACCATTGAACAGAAACCGACCCCGTGCGGGGAGTTTAGGCCTTGGTGTTCTGAGATTCCTTTGAACTCACGGTAGATGTGGTTGCTTACCATCCGTAATGGGCAGACTCTTCCATACTAGTCAGTCCTGCTTGATTGGGAGAGTGTCAAAGGAGCATCTAACTTAGTCTTACTTTTAATTAGTATATTACAAACTATTAGCCGCTTAGTGGACAAGCACACCAAAGCAGCAACTTGCTTAGTCCAAAGGTGAGAAGTCATGGAAGTTTCACTGAGGCTCCAGAGAAAAAAAAAACTCCTTGGTGCTTGAGCTCCAATCTTACTTCAGGAGTGCTTGGACTCTCCATTTGTGCCAGGACGACCAGTGTTCGGCCGGTGTCGGGAACGAAAGCACTGGGTCCCCGCACGCCACGCCACTCCTCGCGCCGTCGTGCAGGTGCGCTTCTTGAACCTGGCTTCTCCACCACCCACTGAAGCTCAGCTACTGGACTGGTGCCTCTTGCCACTCTCCGATCGGAGGAACCTCCACGCGCCTGGGCATGTGTTGGGAAGACGCTTTTTGCGAAGGTCCAGCCCCGCGGTGCCATGTGGCCAGCTTGGTGTTCGGCGGGTGCTTTTGGGACGTGGTTCCGCGGTGCCACCTTGTTCTGGAGATGACTTTCCTCTGGGGACCGGGCTCCAGGTCTTGACCAAATAAGACCGACGCAATTCCACCAAATCCGTTGCTTCACAGCTCCAGGCGTTGCCCCGACATGAGACTAATCGAAGGCCCTCAGAGTCGGTCGCGAAGACGGAAGACGTGCGACGGATCACAATGGGTCACCCGAGCAGTGCTGGCTGGGCCACGGAAGGAACATCGTAGCAAAAAGTATGCAAGAGTCCACTCTTGAAGACGGCCCAGATATGCCCAGATTGAATCTCCATCTAGGTTTGCGTGATGGAGTACATGATTCAATAGGCTCACGGCTCACGGGTGATCTTGGGAAAACGTCAGCCCTACAAGTGCAAAGACCCACTCTAACTTGCTCTTTACCTCCTCGAGTTGTGTTATGTTTTAAAGAACAACTGCAGTAAAATGAGATCGAATAGGGGCAGGAAAAGTCTCACGACCCAACCCATTGTGGTCTCTGGTCTTCTCGGTATTCCACGCCCCAGGTGCCAGTGGCCCGGTATGGCAATCGCTGGGAAGTGAAGGAGGGTGTGCCGGTGAACTGGCACCTTGGTCGATGTGGAGATGGTCTGGTGAGGTTGACGTCTTTGAATGTTCCTCTAAAGAGGAGCTGTTCAATGCTTTTCACGTGTTTTCTTCGTGAATCTCTTTATAGATGAAGATTCAAAGACTGCATCTTCTTAAGAGGACATTCCTGTGTGAAGATGTTCTCTTTCGAGTCCAGACTCGCGATCTGAATTCATATGTGTGTGGTCCCGGTACACTTGCAGTGACCTGTTGAACCAATGCTAAAGTCACCTAAAGTCAAGCGCTGCCGGAAACCCTGGCGACGCTTCTGCCTCACCGCGAATTGAGTCACGAGTCTGGAGGGTGGTCTCGAGTCGATCGAAGAACTACGCCAATGGCGTCTGGGTGGGACCTGCGCATGCCTGGGACCTGCGCCACCTGCTTGTTTGCCTGCGCTGTCTATTTGTGTTTTTCGACGCAGACACGACGAATGGGGTGGACTCAATGGCCTACCGGGTCCGACCACCTCAAGGTGAACCACCATTACATACATGGTGTGTTTGGGACATGACAATCCTCTAGTCTACTATGTCATGCAATGCCAGAACTTAAACAAAAGAAATCCAGTAAAGCCAAGCCAGCGTTTTTCGACCAGGTCTCAACACGACTCGAATCAGCTTGTCTCAGAATGACGGGTAAGTGCAATTTTGGAGCACCCAAATAGATGGTTGGTTGCCTGAGTACAGTCTAAGGCTAAGGTGCCGTATGTGGTCAAGCAATTAGCTTGTGCGTCAGGACCCTGGTAAACACCATTGAACACAGAACATGATCATGACTATAAAAATATATATAGTCTACGTGCAAATGCTCATGGATGTAGTTTGTTTCCAACTTTTTGTGTTGGCAGATGTTGCAAAGAACCTTTTTGTTTTATTCCACCCAATGGCTTCATGACCATCATCCCGGTGCCTCCCGGTTTCGAACGGTTGGTCTCGCCTGTCGGTCAGAGGCCCTCGTTGTGAGGCCCATGATCTTGGTCTCCTGGTATGGTGCCAATGCATACTCCCTCTGGGCGCATGGCAAAGATTGGCATGACTACAAGTGTCTCGGTTCGATCGAACAGGGGCACCTCGCGGTGTCATCCGTAGGCCTTGGGGCTCCCGGATGGGGAGTGAACTTGGGGGGACGTGTGAAAACTTGTTTGGACCGAGGTCGTGGAGGATTTAAAAACTGAACAACGCACCGTGGCGCCATTGGAGGAACGTGACGAAAGCGTTGTTCAGTTTTTTCTGTCACGTGAAGAGTGCAAGGTTCCCTCCAGGGTGGCATGTGTTTTTCTTGGCTGGTGAAAGGGTCCCGACCCGCTGTCCCCCTCTGAGGGATGCGATCAGCATCTACCGGGTGCATGGATGAATCACCATGGAAAATGAAGGGACACCGAAGACATGTGAAAACAACAGTTGTCTCCATCCGATACTCCATCTTGGCTCCTGTTTCATGTTCTCGAGTTTGTTTCTACAGTTTATCGGACGCAGAAGCGGATTTGGGGGGATGTTCTGAAGGATGTCGCGCTGCAATGCATCTGGAACTGACCAGTACCAACTCGGCAACTCGATGCGTGGTCTCGGTCGAAGGCAGAAAGATACTCCCTACCCACCTGTAGACTAACATGAGCATTGACCCGTGGAAAAGCATTTTCCTCTACAGCTCAGTGGTTGTGGGGGTCCAAATCTTCCTCCTCTTCCCGAGTTGTCCATCTCCAAGCCCCCTACAAACAGGCCCCTGGCTTGCCCAATGCTTGACAAACGAACGCCAGACTCCGCCTCTGGTTGACTGATTTGAGTTGCAGCAGATCACGACGTCTTCGGATGAAATCCGAAGACGTCGAACTCGTTCCCGCGACGTGGTGGGTGGAGTCGGAAGCGGTCGAAGCCGAAACTCTGTCCGGCCGGTTGGTTGAAACGGCATCAGTCGCATTGTTTCTTTCCATAAAAGCTGTCGCAATTGTCAAACAGCTCAAGAGCCAGATGCGCTTGCCGTTCGTAGTAGAGAAACCACCGTGGTCACTGAAGAAATGCAGCGTGCTTGAATGTCCATGCCTGAGTGGCTCGTCTATCATGAGGAGCTGCGGCAACCGCAAGCCGTTAATTTCCGTGCATGGACGGTGCAAGTGGGGAACACATGGGCAGGTGGCCGCAGCCATTTCGCGTCATTTCGCTTTCCCTGCGTGCAGCCGCTCACGCGGCGGGCTACGTGCAGTCAACTTCAGTGAAAGATGATGGAGAACCTGGGGACTTGCAGTTAGACCATGTTTTCCGCTCGGAATACATCCAAGCACCACCCCAAGCAGAAGGGTTGGAGAACGGCAACACAAGGGGGTAAGCCATGAGTTGCCAGAGCTTCATGCACCACAGCATCAGGACAGCCACAGCTGGCTTCTTGCCCAGCAAGGCCCAATGGGAGTACGCAGCACGCGGCGAGACGCCCCGCAGCTTTCCTTGGGGTGACAAAGCTGATCCCGAGCTGCTCAACGTCCTTTGGCAGCATGTGGTGCCAGTAAGGCTTGATTGGCAACTTAGCACAGCAGAACACACCCTATCAGCAGATTGACGCAACTCCTTTTTGGAGGATGGGATCCCACACTAAATGTGAACACATGGAAAAAAAGGTTGGCCATTGCTGTTTAGAGTCCTTGGTTGGATGGATTTGGTCAGCAACATATGTTTCATCTAGTTTCCTCGAAGTGCTGTGACTGAGAGCCCGCGCAATTCGTTTTTGAGAGGGTGGTAACAACTGGAACTGGGACGGAAAAGGTCAGTTTGATTGATCCAAACACCATCGAATATACCGGCGATGCTGAACATGAATGTTCCTCAGGAACTGGACCTGCATCACTGTTTCGTGACCCCAGGTCTGTTGGGAGGCAACCCTGCACGCGGATGAAGCCTTGAACTCCAAACCTTTGCGGGAGTTGCCGCTGAAAGCGGTGAACCTCCGTATGGGACACAATCCTTTCGGTCTTCGCGGCATGGCGGGGAACGTTTGGCCACTTGGTTCCACTGGTTTCGTCGAAGAACACTTGTGCTTGGCAACATGTTCTCTCACGGAAGTTGGGGACGGGTATGAGTTCTGAAACAACAAGTTTTGGTGCAGAAACTCAACCTAAAAGTTGTTTCTGGCACTGTACGAACAAAACGTATCCATCGGTTTCTACATTCGGATCATTCGGTCCACTGTTGTTTGCAACACGTACCACTCACGCTTCGGGCTACTTCTTCCACGGTCGACCCGAATTTTCCGGACACGAAGCAACAGCACTCTCCAGTTCTGGTTTCGGCCCCGCGGTTTGGGGGGGCCAGGTTTCTCTGAGTCAAGAACCTTTGGAGGCCAAGAGAGGCTGAGAGACCTGAGCTGACTTTGCTAAACTCTGCCATGGAACGTTGTTCATGGGAGTTCTAGTATTTCTTGGACCCCGCAGAGAATCTGCAGGCATTCGATCGAAGCAATCCTGTACTTTACTTAGGTGTTTAAACTTTGAGGTCAATGGAATTGATGCGTGGAGACTTCCTGGGCTCAGGCAGTGGTGCCGCGACACCTACGACCCCGACTTCTATTGTACCCCCCAGGCGCGTCTTCCCGACGCCTGGAACGACGGCGCTGGCATACGACGCTCCGAGCGCGGCGGGAGCTGGGTTGGAGGAGCGCACATGGCACGGAGCAGCGACTTGGACGCTGTGTGGGGTGAAAGTTGCCGCGCCCAAGTCGCGAAGAGGTCAGTTTTAGGTCGACCGGGAATGCATGGACCTTCATGTTGGAACGAAGATCCCTTTTTTTGACCCAAAATTATACATGGTTCTTTCTATAGTATAGTGATATCAGTGATATCATTGTCATCATGTGTCATCAATCTGGCGTGAATTGTACCGTCCAATGTCCTCCGACAGTTGAGACTCGATGGCTCTTGCAAGCCGCCATGGCTCTTCCTTTGCCCTTCAATCCCATTCATGACAGTTCTGGCAACTACGCTTTGAAGCAGTGGGATTGTGTTAGCTCATTGGGGGAAGGGATATCCCCTGAAAACCCTCCAAAAGCAACACAAACACCATCAGAACCAAACCCCTAACCGGACTGGAACAGTCCTGCTTTCATCGCCCCCGGCCATGACCCACCTGCAGCGCCAGTCCAGTCGGTCGACCGGATGACCTTTAAAATACTTTAGAAGTTTCTTGGCCCTTCATCCTCTTGTGTTTCTCCCCTTTTCTTCCACACATGTGTTTTGCTCTTTCCCAAACCTTCCAGAAACGAGTCGACCGAGGCTACCGCCGGGGCCGGTGCCCCGAAGCCAAGGGTCGCTGCTTGGGCTTTCGCTGCTGCGCGCCTCCAGCGCTGCTGGATGCCTCCACGACCACGGGGGACGCCTCCAGCCACACGAGCTCGGACCTTTGACCCGGAGACCGGGACCATGACCGGCGTCCGGACCGGGGCAACCGGGAGACCGGGGCGAAGATCGAAGAAGGTTTGAAACTGAAGGGTGAAGAGCATGAAGCCTGACACTAGCAGCTAGAAGTAACATGAAGTAACAAGCGAATATGAATTCATGAATGAATTCATTGCTTTGTGTTCTCTCCAGGGGAGATGTGATATTTGAGGGGCCACCTGAGCGATCACCAACATTGGTCTAGTTCCACTCCATCAATTAATTAATAATGTCGAACCCCTGGGTGGGTTCCTCGATATGATTCTTGGGCAGCGTGCCAGGTTGTTCCCCACGTGTGGGAACATAAAACCACGGCTAGGACATTGCATGCATTACTATGAACGTTAGCAACTAGACACACCTGAGGCCGTTGGCCATGCTGGGCCAAAATGTCAGAATGCTCACGTCATGCTACGAAAGTATTTGGGTATGTCCAGCTAATTTTCTTGGTGTGCGTCAGGTGTATACGCGTATGTGGTGTTTATCCGTGTTATATACGTAATATCAATGTGCCTTTGATGTTCGCCCTTTACATCCCTTTGCCAAATACGTGGCGTGTCGAAACTGAGTTGGCTTACTGAAGTTGGCTACTGACGAGGCAATAGAACATGTCCTAACAGATTGAGATGATTTCACTTCTGTCCATGTTCGCTTGCTTCGTACGTTCGCTTGCTTCACCAGTAGCCCACTTAAAGGGCCTAAAGCTGTCGCAAGATGGCCAACTCATCAATCTCCTGCTCTCCGCGAGCTTTGTACAGGTGAAGCTTTTCTTACCGCGTTGAGAGCAGAGATCCAGCGGCCATTGAGGGACCAAAAGTGTTGCACTGTTTGCCTAGTAGGGTTCGGTTCCAATGGTTGGTATTTCTACTGGTGAACCAGGTACTTCAGGCACGGAGACTAGATGTCAGATGGTGTCAGTATATTTGGTTGTGTGTGTGTTTGGATTCTATCGTTCTGTTTGATGGGTGAACATCCCTTGGACGGAAATCCGTCCATGGATTCCTTCGCTCAATTCGGTGGACCGGTCCTCACGGGTGGAGCCAAGGGACACCAAGCCAAAGCGATAGGGTTACGGGAAGGATCAACGAAGTGAAGCCAAGACATCCCAGTAAAAATCTGTAAAACTGACGAACGGCTGGGGATTCGTAATGATTAAAATAGAACAAATCCAAAGCCCCCCTTGTTCCCTGTTCAAGACTCAAAAGGCCAACACTGCTTCTCAAATCTAAACCACTCCCAAGATTTTAGTGTTACAGCCTTAATATGTGTAAATATGTATTGATTATAGTATACAGTCTACAGATGTCTACAGTATTCCCTTTTCTTTCAAGCCCGGTCTCATTTCACTCACACCCCCCACGAGGGGTAGGGCGTTGTCTCGTTCCAGGCACCGATCCGGCCTTGCGGACCTTGCCTATCACCGCACGAGACGCCGAGGCGTCGACGGGGCAGACGGGGCGTCGACGGGACGGAGACCAACCCAGAGACCCTGAGAATTGGATCTGATGGTTTTGATCAGTGGTTTGTTTTGGGGTGGTTTGTTTTGGGGGGTCACACTGTGGTCCGCAAGAAAAGTACAGCCCAAAAGGAGCTTCACCCACAGCAGGGTGTGTCCTTTTGACCCAGCCTTCGACCCAGGTGAGTGCGGTTTTTGTTGGGAAGGAGGAGGCTTTTGCAAGAGCAATGATGACCCACGAGCCATCAGAGTGTGAAGATCGATGAACAAGATCCATTGGACAAAACTGGGCTTGCGATCATCCAACTGGAGCTTCTTTGGGCCACACAAATTAGGTTGATTGCTTCCAAAGCCTAAGCTTAAGCTTATTCATCTGAATCCCAAGAAGAAGCAATGCCATAGCATGCCTGTTTACCTCTGATGTCCTGAGTCCGGCAGCGAGGCGCGGCCCTTGGTGCAGTCCGATGGCCCAGCTGCTCCTGGACCCGAGGCGGCTGGGTGGGCGTAGCGGTCAGCGCGTGTGTCGGAACAGGGGGATGCAGATCGGGGAACAGGCTTGGAACAGGTCCGAGCAAGAGAAGATTCTATAAGTCCCTGGTGAGGTGGTCCTGGATCTGTGAATTTCTTTGTGAATCAGCAGCGTTTCTCGCGGCATGGGGCATGGCAGATAGGAGAGACATGTTCAAAGGATTTCAAAGGCAAGTAAATATAGATGCTGGGGTGGATGTTCGGACGGTTTCGAACCGATTTGCTATAGATCAAATCGATGCAGCACCCGGCAGCACCGTTCTTCTTCCTGCAGATGACAGTCCGGGCCTCCATTCGGGGTGCACATGAATGGCCTCTTGGATGTGCATGAAAACCACCCCCTGATTTTTGGGGGTCCTTGTTGTAGCATGGCAGAATGCCAAGTCTTCCTTCTTGGAGCCCATGGACGAAAGATAGAACCCGGAAGTGGGAGAGCGCCGTGAGCAGCGCCGCCAGCCACGTGAAATCGCTTCAGGAGTCGAAAGATGAAACCTGGGACTGCTCCATCACCACGAGCTCGTCCATGTTCTTCCAGGCAACCGAGGACCTGTGGAGAACAGCGGCGCCGGACTCCAGACGTGGTGCAAGACGTGGAGGGGGTGACCACCAGGACCGCACACCCAGGACCACTCTACGGTGGTTGTTTCTCAGAAATTGAGATCAACTCCAAACAAAAGAAGCTTTCGAATCAAGCCTGGTACCTTGTTCTCTCAATATAGGTCCGCTTCCAATGCCATGGCATACCACAGCCGTCCACATTTCATCCGCCTCTTGATTCTTCGCTCCAACCATTGACACCCCAGTGTGCGAACCGGATCAACGGTTGGGAGCTTCGGAAAGACGGCATCAAAACATCCTTGCTTCATCCTCCCGAAGGATGCAACGAACTGAGCTTACGAATTGGAGCTAATTACCAACCAAAGCCCCCAGCTATGGATGGTGACCAGTGGGGATTTGGGACCGTCCAGTCTATGCTTCGGGATTTTCCATGGAACGGACACAGCCGGTTGGTATTGTCACGAATTCTGAACGAATTGTTGCCGGAAGGGCTCCAAGTACCTCCCGTGAGAAGGTGTTTGAGTGCATTTTTGGTGGTTTTTTGGAGGGCTCTACTATACATCACAGCCCCTCGAGATGTGGAGGCACTATCCCCTAAGGAAACCGAAGGAAACAGAGAACACCTGGTCCCTTGGGGTTGTTCCACAGGAAGTGCTGTTTTGTTGCTTCCAACTGGAAGAAGCCTTCTTTGAGTGTTCAAAAGTCCCTCATGCCCCGGCTCATGTTGGTAATGTTTGGACTCTCAAAGCAATGGTCTTCAACGCATAAACATACATTTAGACTATTATAAACTCATTCGTGTACGAAGGTTCTCATATCTCTACATGGGACGACGGGATCTTTCGACATCCATCCCCATCCAAAGTGTTATTTTTCACCGGCTTGCCGAACGACCATCACTGCCCTCTCTCTTGCGCCGCCGCCAGATGACGATGTCCGTCACCTTGGGTGTCTTCATCTACGAGGGCACGGCTTACAACCTGCCACTGGGGCAAGAAGTGGCTGTTTTTACCACTTCGAAAGTGTTTGGGGCTTGGTTTGGAAGGTCAAAACTCATCCATAGTATTCCACAGTAATTAATTATTATGATGTGTTAAGCATTCGCCATGTTGACTGGTTTCTGAGGGATGAAAGGAAGAAGTCATCCCAAGCATGGGGTGCTTGTTTTGGCTTCCTGTCATTGGTGGTTGTCGTCCGTTTGCCAGGGGTCACCCCCACAACCCCAACTTACAGGGTCTTACTAAAGGGGTTCAGAGGGTCAGGATGGGTTAGCTCATTCAGGTCATTCACTTCCGCGAGTGACGGCTGAACCGATCGCACCAGAACTCCACCGCTGACCTGATCGCAACATTACCGAATCGCTGCTGTGACCACGCCGCCACGCCGGTGTGATGGAAAATCGGACTTCGAAGACCAAAGATATGCTCGGACGCGTTTGTTGGCCTAAGCACAGCATGGCGTCTCATGATGAAGATTACTTCAATAGGAGTTTGATCCCTGTGTTCTCTCGCTTCTGATGAACATCCCCGTGCCCGAGCATAATACAAAATATGAAGGGGGGTTGGAAGATGATGTTCCTTGCCAACTGCTTGATCATTTAGTTTCAGGCACGAGAACTGCACAGTTTCTGTTGCCCCTGGCAGTTTCCTTCCTTGTTCATACTTGCTCAACGAGGTGTATTGTCATCCGGGTGTTGATTGGGGAATGGATAGGCCGGGACTGGATGTTTTTTTCTGTGAAATACAACGAGAGAAACGACTGGCACATGTATCCTTCTACGCGAAAGAGAACATCAGATCATCGCTTTCAGGGCCCCAATCAGCTCGACATAATCAACCCGCTGAAGTTCGTCAGAAACACAAAAAGGGTGTGTAATTGAATAGGGAGACCACCAACCAATGGGTTTTTTGGTCTTTGCAAGTGAAAATGCGCGGTGAACAATTCCGGATGTGGCCACCCTCAGCATATATACCAAAGGCTTTTGGTCTCTTTTCCCTTTCTTTCCAGGGGGGCGAACAGGTGGGTTCTCCGTATTCCCAAGATACACACCTAAAATACCACTGCAGGACTTTGTGCCCCCCCCTCGCCACGCCCCAGGATGTTCCTCGGACGGGTTTTGCCGTCGGTGGGCAAGGCTGGGGACTTTCGATGCGGCACGCCGTTCAAGAGCCGGTGCAGGAGAAATGCATTCGGCAGATCCATGAAGAAGATCCTCTCAGAAAGATTTGATCAACCCTCAATGACCCTGAATATTGATCCATGTGCTGATGCAGGGTCTTCGTTACCACCAATTGGTTATATAAAGTCAAGTCCGAAGGACTGGTCTTGTGAGCGATTTGGACATCGGGTTCAACTGTTAAACTGTTTAGCCACAGACGGCCATGTCAAGTCTAGGTTTTAGTATATACTCGTACCTCAAGCGTCCTCAACCTCACTTGACCCATCTTGACCCTTTGATTGATGCGAAACGAGTTTTTTGTGCGTGGTCGTCCTAAACAGGGGTCCTTGGGGGTCCAAAATGACCACCAAGCGCCACTGTTCGAGCGTGAGATCCTGTGAGTGAATCTTGGAAGGCGGACTTTGTTCCATTCTTCTTCTTGCTCTTCAATGCCATTTGGGCACCTTGGCCAAAAAGGCGTTCAAAAGGAGGCAATCAAATAAGTCCAGCACAGCAGTGATATTAGGGGGGGCCTTCTTTGTTGGAGTACGCAGCTCATTAGGGACCATCCAAGCACCTCAAGAAGCTCAACTAGAGCTCGATGTTTTCATGGTCAACCGCTGCCGGGTTGGTCAGACCATGTCAGACCTAACGGGTTGTTAGGCGGCACGCCTTCACAGCATCCCACTGTTTAGGCATTTGGGAACTTGGAGAGAATTGGATGTATTTGTTGGAAGCCAATTGCTCCAACCAAAATTATTCTAAAACCCTAGACTCACAAACCCTACCAACATATGAGATGGCTTCTTTCAGATTCAGGGACTTTCAACTGCGAAGAAGGGGCTGATTGAAAGCTGGGTGGTCCGCCCAGTATGGTATCCATGCCATCGCACCTGGAAAAGCTGGCGGACCAGAGAAGAAATGCAACAATTGGCCACTACTGCGTGTGGATTTGCCATGAATTTAGTTGAATACACACCCAACAAAGGTGAGAGCTAGCTTTCGTTTCGTTTGGTCATGCATGATTGAATGTCATTGTGCACAGGGAACTGCACACACGAACCCTGGAAGGGCTGATGCTCCCATCATCGGAAGCTGGTCGCTGGTCGCTTTTCCGCAGGGGATGGCGCTCGTGGCCTACATCCGCTCCTTCGCCACTGGACCGGGCAAGGCCGTCGCCGACGCCGCGCACGTGGCGTTTTGGTACAGAGGCGGTTTCTCGGTGCGCGCGGCATGGCCGGAGGGCGGTTTCTCGGTGGGAGGAAATGGTGGACACCGGACAGGGCACTTGGACAAGTGATGGATCAAGAAAGAAAAATGGCCACTTGGACCTCCCAGAAGTGCTGGTTTGTTGAGAAAGAGTGTCATCTAAATGTTCCTGTTCAAGGTCGATGTTGGTGCTTCCGGTGGTCATGATGATCTGTGTGTTGCAAGGGGACTCGGATGTCAATAATCCATTTTGGTCCTTCTCGTCTTGAGGTGTCAATACAGGAATCCTGCAAAAGTCACCAAGATCGCCATGGATGATCCATCCCACATACTCCATGGGACTCGAATATGACAATAGTTATAGTCCACGCGCTTGAAATCCTTCACCCCGACTCATTGTCAAAGAGGCCCGTCTCAGACAGGTCGAGTTTGGGTCGGAACCATCCAGTCTGTTTGGAACCGAACTCTGCGGAGGTGCCCTTCAGCTGGCATGAGTTCGTGCGGGAAGTCGGCCCGGTGTCAGACTCAGAAAGTCAGGAAGTTGGGTTTGAGAGTCTGAGAGATGCCAAACATCAAAAACATGAAACCAATATGAGACCCAAAATGGAAAAATCAATTGAAACCAAAAAAAGCGGTTGTTTGTTTTTCTCCCGGGTCACAGTGTCTAAGAATAGCCCCTTCCTTTCAATGGCAGAAGCTGGGCAAAGCCGGCAAGCCGGACTGGCGGATAGCCCAAGTCAATGTCAACAGGTACATCTTGGAATTACTGAGTACTGTGGGATTCAGGTGTTATCATGGTGAGGATCTCGTTTCATTTGGTGCCAATTGGAACCAGACCACAACTTGCCCGCTCTCAGCAAATGGTTTTTTTCTGTTGGCTAGCCTCAACAAAAGGTGGTGTACAGAGCTCGGCAGCGAACCGGGCAAGTGGATGCATACCACAGCCTAAAGACCCAAAGACGTGGTGTTTTTCAGCACGTGGCGAAGCCACGTCACACCCAGGCCCTGCCAGTGGTGCCTTCCACGGCGCGCTGGGCTCCGGGCAAGGCGGGGAGAGTGGATGCGCGGCACTTCGGCACTTCTCCGTATCGCATGGAGAGTGCACGTATCGCTCCAACTGTCCAAGAGGTTCGAATGGGTTCCAACGGTCGTTCTATCGGTTCCAACGTTTGGGGCCAGATGTATTTAAAGGTTTCATGTGACACTTCAATGTGACGCTTCACGTGGCCCCTACGAAATCAGTGGCTTGAAAATCAAGAACAACGTTAGGTTTGGTCATCATAACAATATGAACCTCTCAGTCTCGCTACAGGCTGGTTGATCCAATATTGGAAGTGATTCAAGGTTCCAATGTTCTTTGGAAAAAGGAGCTTTATGGCAAGGTTCCGGCAACCATTGCTCGTGTTTCTTTGCTGTCCCCCCCGTTCATCACCTGTTGTTCCGTATTTCTAACAGAAATCACTTTGATGAGGTCACCTTGTTTTGCTGCCCCAAGTCTCCTGGACCCACAGTCGAAGCATTGCGTGGGACCGGAGCAGCTCTTCGCATCTTGTGTGGGACCTCGAAGCATAGTCTCAGGTGGGCCAGAAGTATGGAACGAAGCTGTTTTCTCCCAGAACAGGCCATCAGAATCGTCAGGCCATCAGAGGCTGTCGACTGCACGAACTGCCGACTGCACAAATTGCTCAAATGGTTGCCTCCTTTGATCGCGTTCCTCCACTCCCCCGGCCGGGCACAAGCAGAAGTCAGTACCTGGACCCGACTTCCAGTACCTCAGAAAAATGGGGCCCCAGTCGGACCTCTTTTCTATAAGGGTCATGCCTCATTTTCTGGGGTACTGGAAGTCGGGTCCAGTTTTCTTCGCTTCAACCCTCCTGCAAGGCGACCTTCTGCCGGAAATGCAGCATCCCTCGACCTGAGCGCGTCACTCGTCCCGCAGAAAAAAGCGTTCCAATGTCCCAGACCCATTGGTATATAATGTACTATACTGTACTACATCAATCTACATATTATACATACTGGTTGCAAAAGACTCTTGTTTCTGCGTGTTTGGAACGCTGCAGTTGCTTTTCATTGCCTTTCCAAAAAAATTGTACTGTGACTTTTTCTGCCTCTCCGGTTGGTCACTGCCCTGTTGCTCCAGGCACACCATTGCAATGTTAGCGGCTTTTGCGTGCTCCGTGCGGCTGCTCAAGAAGTTTTTAGAGGCAATCGATGTGTGTTTTTTCTGTCTCACCAACCGATATGACGATTATGCCGGTGATTATGCCATATAGTCCATTTGAGGTTTGCAGTGGTTTGCTCGTATAGAAACGGCCTAGTGTGTCGCATGGAGTCGTTTGACCTTTTTGCTTACAGCACCTTTCAGTTCCACCTTATACGGCAGGCACTAGTGTCCTGCCGCTTGCAAGCCCTGTTCACAGTGACTTGTTCGGGACTCTCGCAAAATTGGTCGGATCAAAAAGCACAAGTGAAGAGAAGTGCAGGGTGCCCATGGAGATTCGCAAACGTGCGAACGTGGCGAAAAAATAATGTGTGTTTTTGAAGTTGCAATGCCCGTGTCAAAGATGGGTGGCACTGCTGGTATCCATGTGGATCCCTCTTGATCCCGATAGTTGGGCACCAGGGTTTAAAGGTCCATATATTAAATTACAGGCGTTCTACCATATTAATTGATAGTTGGTGACTTAGTTGGTGATGATCCAAGACCAAACACAGGCTGACACTCCTTGCGCGATCCACTTGAATTGATATTGATCCACCATCTCTTACTCATGGGTTGCTCAAGCAGTGCAGGATTTTGTCCATGAACTCAAAACCATCACAGACCAGATGCAGAGAGAGAGAGAGAGTTAGAGTGAGAGTAAGTAGCAGTAGCACATCCAACTGGTGCAGTCAAGTTGTTCCCAAAGCCAGTTGGAGCGGCTGGGAAAGAGGAACAAGTCCAGTAGCCTGTGAATGCCATCAAGAAGGACTGCTGGTTTGTGGTCTTTTGAAAGAGCTGTGAGACAAGACTGCGTTTGGAGTTTGGTACCTACCCAGTCAGAGGATGACCTTTTTAACTTTTATGTATGTGGGTATGTTTCCCCACTCAACAAGACCGGGTTTGTCAAGTTTCGGCGAACTTTTCATGTTCCAGGGACACCAAATGTTAATGATGGTGAATGTCTTTCAAATCCCCTGGAGTCTGCCGGCACATTGAGGCATGGATCACTACTGCCCCTGGATCAACAACTGTGCCGGGACACCTGGCTTTTCCGCACACAACGAGGACGAAGAAACAAGTTTGCTGATGAACAGTTTCAGAGTCTAACGGGGCAATTGCGTGTCTTCACAGCTTTCTGAATTGCTTTCTGATTTATGTGAAGTTCGGCCAAGTGGTCCGGTCAAGATTTTCTGAATCAACACAGGGGTGGATGGCTCGTTCTTTCCGATTGATAAGCTGGATGGCATGCATCCAAGTTCGGACACGATTGATTCATTGATCTGTTCTTATTTTACGTCACGTTGAAGCTGTGTTTCCATGTTTTTCCTCGCATGGTTCTCAAGACGACAATCCACTTGATGCTAGTGCCTGTCTTATTACTGAGTGGCACAAAATTCTTAGACCAGGATTCATAAAGGCCACCTCTGGAATAATTATGTGCACTGGACTCTGTCTGATACCACTGAAAGTATGTCTTTCACCTTGGCCGACTCGTTTGAGGTTGGCCTTGGCAACTATAAGTTCTTCCTTCAGCTAGTGATCTACGGCAGCTTCGCCTCTGCCCCTTGATCTGGAAATCCAGAGTCACGCATGTTTGCCGTGTCTATGTCCGTCGCTCTTTGCCAGACATCTCATGATCCAAAAGAAAATCCATCAATCTCAGGCGCCCCATCATGCACCATCCAGCCTAATGACGCTTCTTAAGCTTCATGTGAAACAACGACCCACTCAATTGCTCTGCAGATCGCAATGGTCATCAAAATCATGTTGTTTGGTATTTAGCCGACGGGATGTACGAACTGATTGAAGGCCATGTTTCCAGGGCAGTTTGTGGACATCAATGTTGGGGTCTCCGGCAACCGATAAACTGCAATGTAGAACTGTGAGGCCCTTTTATGCTATGAAGGCCACAAACGAACAAAGCAATTTCAGAAGCAGCAATTTCACAAGCGTCCCTTTTGTGCTCAATTTCTCTGAAGAGTAGATTGGTGAGGCTGCAAAGGCAAGCTCGAGGAAAGCCTAGTTAAGTGTTTTGCATTTGTTGCACCATGTGTTGCACTCAGTTGCATCCTTAGTTACAAGGCACTCTTTGTTTTTTGGTGCAAGATCAGCTGCAGGCGGGCTCTGGTGGGGTTTCACAGCAGGAAGGGTTGTGCCATGATTCCTATGCGTAGACAATAGAAATTCAAGCCTAGCAGCTACCCCACATTGCACGTTCGTTGATTTGGGGGAAGGTCAGCTGCTTGCGCCAGCGCTATGAGTCCGCACTCCTTCGTTGTTCTTCCTTGGTCGACCCCATGACCGCCGGTTAGTCCCAGTCCGGTCACGTCAGTCACGGTCGACCAGCTCGTCTCGGTTCGTCTTCGTCGCTGAGTTCGTGGGCATCGCCACGAGTCTCCCGGAGTTCGTGCTCTGCGTGGGAAAGATTTGCGGCTTTGAAAGCGATGCCTGGAAGGCGCCTTTTGGACGAGCGGACGGAGGACTTGGCGAGAGCGGCGAGTGGAGTAAGTAGACCGGAGTAGACCGGTGGACTTGGGAGTTCGGAGTTCGGACTGAAAAGACTTGGGAGTTCGGAGTCCAGTGATCCATTTTGTTGTTGGGTTTCTTGGGTTTCTTTCAGGTTCGCCTCTTGTCAAGTTCTGCTTCCTATGGTTCAAGATTATACAATTAAGGATAGATAGTAAAAAATATGTGTAGAATCCTAAGAGGAATCCACCTATGTTTGCCGCAATCTCGCTTCTTGGGTTGCTGCCTCTATCGATTGCCTTCTCCACATTCACTTGCTTGGGCCAAAACCTCGCCACCAAGACAGCGGACTGCGCTGGGACGGCTTTCTCTCTTGCCACACCGAGACATCGGAAGTCCAGCTCCGTTTCGACCGAAGGAGCCACTTCCACGACACAACCTCCGTTGAATCTCTCAGGTAGTGCAGGACTTCTTGGTTAGGACGTCGCATCAAGTGAGACTGTGACCAATGGCCCAACTTACGGAACATGCGATTTGACCTGGGAGGAAGACTTGCAGATTACCGACATGGTGGCCTTCTTGATGTTCGAAGGTGTGGGTGCCAAGAGGATGTGAAGGAGAGGGGAGGACGCACGTAGAGGCCTTAAGTGACCTTATTCTCGGGACCTTGAACCGATGACCTTGAATGTCCTGATGGAGGTTTCTACAGAAAAGATGGGAAGAAACCCAACCCTGTGCAAACCAGACGAGTGATTCATGTCGTGACGCATACCATTAACCCTGTGGCCCTCCCGTGGTCCTACCGTGGCGGTCGGCGTGATCCCAACGATGGCACTGCGGGATCCGGCGGACAGACCCGCGGAGTGGGAGTGACGAAGAACAAACTAACTGTTTCGGGGTTCGTTCTTGTACTGTGGGGGGGGTTGCTAGAGATTTTCCCATGTTGTTTTTGCAGACACTGCATCCACATTTGTCCACCATTGATTCTGTGCTGATGATTGAGTTGCTGTGTATAGATGTTCTCCACGTGCTTCATCTAAGTCCTTCTCAATCCTTCTCATGCTTTACGGGTGGCCTCAGGTCACACGGGTTCTCTTGGAACCCTTTCAGCACCTGACCTCGGCAAGGCTTGGCAATCTTCCTCTGCGTGCTGCTGGTACCCATGCTGTCCGGATCCCCTGCGCCCTATGGCGGCGATGACGCAACGACCGCCGACCGCTTCCTTCGCTCACACCGACGGCAACGACCCGACGAAGGTCGGCCACCGACCGCTTTCGGTTTCGGGTTCGACCAGACCAGTCTAACCCAGCCAGGGCGAGATTTCGGGGGTTCCTCCCGATGTCAAGACCCGGAGTTGGTCCGGAGTCAGACCATCCCATTCCGGGTGGGCAGTGTGGGTGGATCTCGTTTCGTTGTGCATGTTCGTCCTGTTTCCGCTAGACCCAAATTGTATCGGTTCAGAGAAACAGATCACTTGATCCAAAAGACCACCAGTTGAGTCTCAATCTGTGAAGCAAAGAGTGCAGCAGTGGGTTTCACATGGTTTCTGGAGACTTTTCCGGACTTGGGAGGTCCATCGCTAGGCATTGGTTCCCTCTTCAACCGCCACGCCGACGATCGAGGTGTACCCATGTGCCCTTGGCTTGCAACAACATGACCGCCATCGAGGCGTCCGGTCATTTGTCCGATCGATCGATCCGCCGGGGAGAGAGCTTGGTGTTTGAATGTGTTTGACAGGTCGTGTTTCTGTGGAGGGTCGTGATGACCCAAGAATCATCATACATCAAAATCAGTTGCGAGCGCTTCTGGATGTGAACTACACCATGAATGAGCTGGATCCCCTCCTCCTATAAGTCAAGAGTATGTGTCCTCCCAGGCCGCTGTGGCCCTCTTTTGCAAATCGAAAAGATCAACCTATGCTTTTGAAGAGCCATCGAAATCCAAGCTCCACCCTCCATCCTATTGAAATGATAAAATCGAAACGATCGATGGAAGAAGTCTGACGCTGGCACCAGCTGGTCGATTTCTGAGATACACTTCAAACAAGGAGATGTCCTCGCACTCTGAGGTGCCTGCAAATGTTGTTGTTTCCTCTACCATGAGCATCAGGAACCGACAAAGTTGTAGGTTCTAACCGAAAAGCGCATGTCTTGAGATAAGGCCCAGGAAGAACTCGACTCCTTCTTCGCAAAAGCTCGTGATGCAGGGCAACAGGTCCTGAAAGTGTTTCATGCTTAAGATTACTGTGTGGCTCTCCCCATCCAACCTCTTTGCCACCTCCACTTGGCCGCAGAAGAGTGTTTCACCTCCCTAGGACCCTGGGACTGGTCCTTGGTTTTTCCGTGTGCCGCCTGCCAGGGCAACTACTCCAACATGAGCAATCCCTACGATCTGGGTCGCATGGCGAACGAAGGAATCCTCAGATCTTAAACAAACCGTTGAGGGATGGAAAAGCAAGTTGTTATGACATGTTGTGACAGAGAACTTTTGGCTGACCCTTATGGTTGGTCGGTATCCCCAAGATGGCCAAACTTCCTATCAAAGAAGGTGTCAGAGGTTCATATTACGACTGTTTTTTCAAAACGGTGTGAAAGAGGACGCCCGGAGCTGGTAGAGCCAGCGATAGGCGATAGGATGGGCATGATTGCGCTGTGATATCACGCCTTGAGGCCAGCGTCACTGGCTGTGGCTGGGTATGAAAGTCAAAGTGTTCGTGATGACAGGATCATTGAGCACTCCTGCCAGCCAAGCTGTGTATTGATCCGCCGAGGCGGCGCTACGGTTTCGGCCGTCCTTTTGTTGGATGTTTGATTCGGGAATACTACAATACCACTCTCATAGTTGTAGGATATCTAACCTTACAGGCCTGAAACGCGAAAGCAAAGGGGCACAGTTGTCACCCAAAGACCTGGCACAACGTTACAGTATTCTATAGAATTTTTATATAGATCATCAACAATAGAAACCAGCTACACACAGGTGGACTAATCGCTCCTTTCATGAGCGGTTTGGCCCACAATCATATATATTCTGCGAGCTTTCGATCGCTCAACCTCCTCAACCTCCTGGGATTCACACCAAAATCGATTTTTGGTAAGGAACAATGGAATATTTCGCCACGGTTCCTCTAGAATCTCGGGGTCTAGAAAGAACACTGTGTGTTGGTAGCCACGGTTCCCATCCACAAGGAGAGGTGGTATCATTTGGTTCATTTTGGTTCCAAAACATAGAAGTTTCCTGGCAGCTTGAGTGCAAGCTTTCAAGATTCTGCACTGGTGCAGGGGGCCGCCCCGGTCCGATCCAGCCGTGGCCGGGCCGTGGGGTGGGTGGTTTCGCCCAGGAAGCAAGATGGCCAACCTGGAACAGATCCTGGGTTCCTTTGGGCCGGGACACCGAACTCGTTGAAGCCATGAAGCAATGACTTGGAGAGGTTGGGCATCATGTTGGAGGCCGTTTTTGTCTGAGTTCTGTGTGGTTCGTGAACCTTATAAGGTACAGTACCATATAGTTTTTGTTCATTTGTTCTATCACTATGTCACTATATCTAGCAGAGGGGCTCTTGTGAACCATCACCATCAACTATATTGCAGGGTTATGCTAGCAGCAGTCGACTTCTTCCCGGTTGCACTTCTTGTGGGGAGAGAGGCAGTTTACCGAGTCAGTGTAGGTTGCAATGTCCGAACGTTTTTGCGGGAGGTCACCATGGTTCGCCCCGTAGATCAGCAAGTGGAACACAGGAAGAAAACAGGAAAAGCTGTAACCGTTCACCATTGTTTCACGGAAAGTGAGGGAAGATATTTGTTCATGAATTTGTTCCCCAACCCTGCCTCCACATTCCTTGGTGCCCCATCCACTTCACCTGGTGGTTCTGTCGACCGAGTGGAACCCCCTCCTTACGGTGATGGCAGGAACGGGCCGCAGGAGCCCAGCAGCGCCCAGGCCCGACTGGTTCTTTCCGGTGAAGCCCTTTGATCCCAAGGGCGATGGCGTCTCCTTTCCACGTTGGGATGAGCCGATGGGCCTCTCGGAGGAGGGTGAGTCAGGGCGGCCGGTGTTGTGTTGTGCCTTGCTTTTGGGAGCGGGAGTGCTGATTGGAGGCCCGGAGGGCCCAATACATGTTTAGACTGAATCTGTTTTGGGGAAGTTGTTTTTTGTTTTTTTTCTGGGTAGGTTGAGGAGATCGCTCAGGCCAGGTTCTTCAAAAGGCTTGTGGCTTGTTAGAGGTATCGAGAGCAATCAAGAGGAAGGGTCGATGGATTGTGGTGATGTTGGGTTGACCGCGAAAGTACTTTCCCAGACCCTCCATGTGATTATAGAATTTAGATATATTTAGATGAAGCTAGAAATACGTGGTTGCAGCCATTTACCCCATTTATGACCCTAGTGTGGTGACTCTTCCAGTCGCATGGAGTGTTTGGGTTTATGCCTAGTGCATGATTCAGCAGTTCCCTCGAGTGGATCATCGAGTGCTCATGCGTCTGAAGTCGCGACCGTCGATGGCTTAAGAGATGCGGCTCGAAATCGCTGTTGCGGACACAACATTCACCGAAAAGACCCAGGGCCAGTTTGTGACTGGACATCGGATCGGGATGAAGATGAAGCATCATTGTTTGGTCTTAAGACGTTTTGACCAAGAGCACCAATCAAACGCCTTGTTTTGTTCTGGAGGAAGTGCTCCTTTGTATGCCCCTGTGTATATAGCTCGGCCAGAATCTGATCACCTTCAACCCGACGCAGCGATGGTACGCGGTACTGATGTACCTCTTGATTCGACGGTGGACAGCTGGCTTTGATGGTCGTTTTGTTTTTTGTGAACAACGAAACAACGTTGAGTTTGAGGTGCTTGACTTGTACCTCAGACACGTCCACTGTCCACTTCATGGGACTGGCATATTTACATACATGATCGACCGAGGGTCAATTTAGGCATATATGCCAGTCCCATGGAGTGTTGGGGTACTGTATAATGTTTGCGTGGCCTTCTTCAATGAGGCTGCTTCAGTGTTGTGTCACTGCATGAAGGATGAATTGCATCAGATTTCTTGACAGTCTTGACCAAAAGCAAGGGGACTCCCAGGTGCTGCATTGTTTCTCCTCAGTTTGTTTCAACTCTGCCCAGAGACCTGCTCACTTGTTTGAGGCCCGGATCAGCGTCCCTTAGCAGATGAAGAGGTCTTGCAGGCGCAGAATGATGCCAGGGAGGTCCCCAAATGAACAGAGTGCTCTACGAGGGAGATCACATCACCATGGCTTTGAGAGGTTTTTGGTTTGACCCATCCAGATTGGAAATCACAGACTGACGGGGCAATCTGAGGCCACTTGCCTTTCTGAAGGTCCATGTGGCATGGGTTCCAGGCCACGTGATGGATGTGCTTCATCACAGCACTGTGTCCAGTCCAGGGCTTCACTACTCTGAAGTGTGTTTATCAAAAAATGTGGGGGATAAAAACCAGCATCGCAGCATCTCCGTGTCCAGTTTGCGTCCGCATCAACCCGTGAGTCAGTTTGGGCTTTTGGGACCGAGACCGTGCCAAGACTGGGTGGATCGGACCGCAGTCGATGATGTGGTCGTGGGCGAGACGAAACGAGACGAACGAGACGAACGGAGGTGTACGTCGGAGCCAAGGAACTCGGGTGGATCCCAAAACCCGAAGGAGCTGAGCAACCGCTGGAAGTGGTTGCTTTCCAAAGTGGTCTGTGCGAGTATACAGAGTATGTGCCAGTCTTACGCTTCACAGCAAGTTCATGGCAGTTCCATGTGTACTCTGGTGTGGCTGGGACCGAAGCCAAACCTTTTCAACACATGGAAGTGGACCGGAAAGGAAGGATGGGCATGTGCCGCGACCGAACGGTACACCAAACTAGCTTGGCCATGGTAGGTGTGGATTGATAGACATAGACTTAAAGCCAACTGAGTATCACTTTATGTCTATGAAGTGCGTTGTTCTTGAGAGTACAAGAACACCGAGTCTACATCAAATCTTCCTTTATTTAAAGTCATTTGGATGTGTATGAAAGTAAGATAAAATAGGAAGTTCATCCCAAAGATCCCCCACGAAGGAAACTAGTAACTAGACTCCAAAGCCCGGTGGGTACATCTCTTCCTTTTTCCACCCACCCAGCTGGGCCCGGAGCCGAGCCGAGCTCAGCGCCCTCGTCTTCTCAGGGTGACCAACTCTGGCGAGTTCGTTATCAGGCGGCGGAGAGACCGGGCGGGACCGGGGGACCCGTTGGGGGACCGGACCCCAAAAAGGGAGGCCGAAAGAACCCTTTCGGCTCAGTGGAGCCTCCACTACTAGTTGCTAACTGTTACATACTGTTACTAACATTTACTAACTCATGAAGTCATGAAGAGTATATACTAACTCATGACGGGTCATGGCCCATAAGCTTTCTGCGACGAAGGAGGGCGCTTAGCGCCGCGAGGAGAAAAGATCAGAAGAGCACAAATGTGTTCACCAACAAGGAGCTGTTCAGAAGATGCACAGGAAGGGACAGGAAGAATACCTTCAAAGAAGCTCACACCAGCATGGTACTTTGGCTCTGGATTCTGGAAGTCAAGACTCCCGCAAGTAATGAGGTCATTTCACCGTAAAGCTTGTGTCCCAGCAATCGAGACCTGTGTATGGTTGTCTTTTGCTGCATACCACATTCGTCACCATTCGTGTATGCAAGAGCAGCTGGAGCGCCACAAAAGGCAGCAGGCGCTGTCCGTTTTGGACTTCGGTCGAGGATTCGAGGATACATCCTTTGGGGCGGCCGGCCTTGGGCGGTCCTTTGGCAGTGCCTCTTCATCTCTCTAGGAGACTCTCCTAGTTTGCTCCTGAATGGACGAAAGCGAATATGTGGGCAGTCAGCTGATAGGCTAGGTATGCCGTCCGCAGCGGGGTGTTTTTCCGCCAAGCCAGTGCTATGCTTGGTTCGACCAGCGCAGTTCAGGTGGCCGGATGATGTCCAATTTCGTCGTTGAGCACCATATTGTAGACTCTTGATTAGTAGAAACCCCCAGATGAAGAGGTTGTTGAATCCAATCGAAGGGTGTTTGTTCATCAAGATTCATCAAGAGTCTACACTTTTTGACGACTCCTTTGAGCATGCAGACTGGCCACGGTCTCTACTGTTTCCATGGTGTTTAAGAGGGTGATGGAGAAAGAGCTCGGGGATGCTCGGGGATCTTTTTTGGGGAGGGACCGGGATGCCTTTGGTGCCTCCTGCATTGTTCATCTCAGCCGAGCTACCTCATGTTCGAAAGACACTCCTCACTCCAAAACAAGTACTTCCGGTCTGCTCCGCCGCCGGGGGAGCGCACTCCGGCTCCGTTTCGGCGTCAGTCCGGAGCGAAGACCCTTTGGATGGTCAGCTTCGACCCTCCATTTTTGGGGGACCATGAGGTGTTGCGACGAAAAAATGGGAGGCCAAGTGGACTGAAGCCCTGTACTCTTGTTCGATGGGGACAGTGGTATTCTCAGTTGGTTCAGGTTCCCCAGTCCGTGTTGGGACTGGGCGGTGCCTGCGGACTCAGTGAACCAATCTACCAGCCCCATTCCACACGACCAACCAGGTGTTTTTTAGGTGTCCGTTTTTGCTGGGGCCCCCATTCTATGCAGAAGAGTTGGTCCACCAAAGCTGTTCTTTGCCGTAATCAAAAGGGGGTAAGCATGGCCATCTAACTTTGTAGCCTCCCCTATAGCGAAGCAAGCAGATGCTTCAAACAGTGACTCCTCTTCCCTCAACCCCCCCATGCCAGCCCATGCTCCCCATCTGCCTGGCCGGTGGAAAACCGGACGTCTTTAATTCGCCGTTCTCCGTCACCTGGTGATGGAGAACCCTCCGTGGGCGTGGGCGGAACTCGGAGGCGGCCAGTTTACAAGACACACATGAACAGGTCTCAGGAGCTGAAAGTCCAGTGAACAAGGATGAACACTCTCAGAACTTCCCCCCCTCATGGTGGAAGAAAGGGTGTTTGAATCCTCAGAAGTCCAGCTGTGATGTTTGCCGATATATCTTAACTGGGATGGGATGTGCGTTTCTTTTCGTTTACACATCCCATCCGCTTGAATCCCCTAGCTTTCCATGCTATGTTCTCCCCACGGCCCCATTGGAACGTCCCGTCCACCGGCCACCAACCGTCTCGTTGAGGTCCGCGCGCCGGTGCGCCCCAACCCGCAAGAGCAAGAGTTCGACCCTTTGCGCACGTGGCTCGGCGGGAATACCAGGGCTTGGTGGCGCCAGGGCTTGGAGACTTCTCAGCACATGCATCCTCGAGTCCGGGAGTCCTTTTTGGGGTTTGAAGTGAACATTTGGAAACGGACTGCCACAAATTTCAATCAGTCCAGCTTTTTCTTGGTAGGTGGAACTGTCACATGGGTGACTATTCCATATTATGTCTGGTTTTTCAGGAACCAGCCAGGGTTGATCAATGTTGATCAGTTTATCCCGTGGAACTTTAGAGCTTTCAAGGTTGGGATGTTTCATGTGAGGAGTTTTGCTTTGGAGAACAGTGTAAAATTGATTCAAGCAGCTAGATGCCTCACATATGCTGGTGACTTGATTCACGATGAAACCGTGGCGATCGCAGAAATATCCAGGGTATGTTATATTGCACCTGGTCAAAGCATATATCAATGTGATATTGATGGCTCTTGCAGACATATTGAGAAGATTCTGTCTAATTTGACGGGGCGAATATGCATGGACAAAGATAAGCCTGACATGTGCCATGTGACGGCGATGTTTTAACATGTGTTTAACCTATACATGTTTGACCCTGACTTATAATGTTATGATTTGTTATGTATGTATATGTGTTTTACTGATGGTTCTGACGTCAACGCGTGAGGCTCACACAATGGTTCAATGGCGTGGATCAAGATCCTCACGATTTGACGAGCCCAGTGGGGTAGCTGAGGAAGCGAACGATGAAGGTGAAGAATCATCTCGTGGAATGAACATAAAGGGCAACTTACAGGTGAACAAGGGCAGTTGTGGATTGCTGTACAGGAGAACCCAGCAAGCATTTAATTGGTTTCAGTTCATGAGTCTTCCTTTGGCAGCCCCAAGCCGGCATGGTTGCGAAATGGTGCGAAACAAGAAGCGAAAGATTGAAGGCAAAGACGCTTTTAGATCTTTTAAGGTTATTGAAGGTTTCTCAACCCTGCCTGGAAATCCAAAGAAACAAGAAATGAATTGACTGGGACTGTCCGCGAGTTGGGTTCAAAACTGCTTGCAACAGCGATGGTGTTGTAAACACGTTCTGCAACCGAGACCGGGAAGGAGTTTCGACCGCTCTGGACACTCTACGTGCTGTGAGCGTGGAAGAACGAGCCACAGAGAGCACGGCAACTTTCTGTTGGAAATATGGAAAGACGATGAAAGATGTTTAATATACATTTAATGGTCTTTCCGTGGTTTCTTCAGCTGGTAATCAGCTTACCATAGTTTACTGTTTTTTCAGCTCAAGAGCTGCTTGCGCTCTCTCTCTCTCTCTCTCCCACCCCGGGGTACGTTTCTCTCACTGCTCTCCCACCCCGAGAAGCCGAAAACCGCTTGTCTCCTGGCTAAGCAGGTCAGCCATCAGATGGGCTGCGTGAATTGAAGGCGGTCGAGGCGGCCAGTCTTTAGACTTCATTCCGAGTGGTGGAAGTGGAACGGTTTTCTTCATCGAACCGAGCTTTTTGGGAGCTGCATCCGAGGTTTGGGGAGGTGAATCAAAAGCTTGTGGGCACAACATGTCACACAATTTTGTCGTTGTTTCATTTTTTTTGTGGTTTGCATTTACATCTGTTCTAAAAGAACCCTGATGAATCGGATGTGTGTATACCTCCGACTTTGCTGTCGATTGTTGAACAGCAAAACCATGATCGATCGATCTAACGTCCAAGTGATCATTTGTATTTGAGGGTGGAAGCCCTCCCATTGTTATTTTGGCACGTCCCATTCCAACGTAACTTTGCAGGCGTTCTTGGTTGGTTCGAACCACCTAATTGCATCTAATTGCCCTGTACTCATTCACAGCTAACAAGGGCTCACGGTGAAGAAACGAAACTGACAGGATTGGCTGATTGCACATCCTGCACCGAAAGGAACCGCAAGGAAACCGGTTTGTCCCCGAGTACTGGATTCACTGTCCCTAGGCTTTTTGAGTTGGTGGTACAGGATGCCAGGGCGTCCATCCAACAGTCCCAACATCGCTCAGTGCCCTTCCTTGGCCTCAGGCGCCCTTCCCTGAGAGGCCGTCCCGTTCAGAGGGGCTCCAAAAAGGAAGCCCCAGCAGCGTTCGCGTGCGCAGAGTTGGGGTCATGACCCGATAACGGCCCTAAAGAGGCCGACAGTTGACGACATGACCCAGTTTGGTATTGCTGGGTCAAAACCTTGGAACAAAAGATGAAAAGACTGGATTTTTCTGCGGGGCGGGGGAAGCAACCGGTCCTGCAGCCGGCTCCAGCAGCTGTTTTGGTACCAAAGACTGGTGCAAAGGTCTCATTCAATTTGCATTCCAGACATGGACCCTGAAAGGATCGTTCAAAGAACAACAAGCCGTTGGTTAGAAAGCGTGTATGTCTTTCTGCCTGGGGTGTAAAGGTTGAGAAGACGGAGGTTCACATTGACATACGCAGATCCTTACTTGTGCGTAGCCCTTTTGGGAACAGGTTTGCGTCTTGGTCCAGGCTTGCGGGACCACTAGTCGTGCCAAAGGGATCGGCATGTTCGAGGGATTTTCAGGACATCTTCGGGTTTGATGTTCGTAAGAGCAAACTTCTTTGACATTCAAAAGCACTGAACAATAATGAACAATACAAGATTGCACTTGTAACATTTTGTTGATGTGATTTGTTGAGCTTTCTAAGAACAGGTCCTGGAACGCTCCTTTTTGGGTAGGAGGAAGGACGCTACTAGCGGCTCCTGGCATAGCTACTAGGAGCAAAGGGCATCGCTACTAGGAACAAGAAGCTATTAGAAACAAATTTAGATCTAATTAGAATTTAATTAGAATTGAAACTAGAAGCGTCGGGGAGTCGTAGGGGGGAGACACCCGGGAGTCCTCCCGCTGCCGACCAGGCACCAACGGCATCTGAACAACAGGGATCGAAACGAAAGGTCGGTGGTGACCGGGGGGTGTTGAGTGTGGTTCCTGTAAGGGGTGTAGAATTTGAACGTCAATATCGACACTCCCTTAAAAGCACCATCTTCTCTTGGGCGGGTCAGCAATCTGCAAGATGTTCGTTCCAAGCTCAGATTTTCCTCAGGGGATGATTTCAGCGCCTCACAGCCTCACAGGGGTCTTTACGCCTTAGATTCCGCGCCTGAGATTTTCACTATAAGTCTGTTGTGGCAAAGACTCACAGACGCAGAAGTCGCGAGAGGGAACAACAGGCAATTCCTGGCCACTGCTGTTCATGGAGAAATCTAGGCAGAAGGGCAGAACCTGGACCTGTTGTGTTTCCTTCTCTGAGGGGAGAAGATGTTACAGAATAGATCTTTCGATCGTAATGACTTATATTCCTTGAGATTGGTGGTTTGGAAATATAATGCAATGTCAATGTGCGAATGCTCATTCATGAATTTTACATGTCAGGATTTGCAATGTGTGTTTTCGCCGCATCCGCGGCCATCTTATGTGTTCGACGCCTTTAGGGCCCTTGAGACCGCCAGTGGCTCGACATCTTGGAAAAGCAGTGCGTTGATCATCGATCACCACCTTCGTTTGTCGTTAGCACGTGGACCTCGAGAGCTACGTCGCTTTGATATTGGTAGCGGAGCTCATCACGATCCTCGTTGAATTTGTCAAGGGCACCCTACATCGTTGAACACCTCTTCAAGGACCACCTTGACTTCGAGAGTGAGCTCACCATAAAGATCGTGTTCGGCAGGACAGGGGAACCATGAGTCAGCAGCAAAGAAGAAGACGAGAACAAGATGGACCCCATGCTGACGTTCCTGTTCCACCTTCACCTGTCCGAGAAGCACCTTCACCCACTCGAGCGAACGGATCTTCCAGCCCTACGAATGGTGGCTATGGCAATGGCTTCCGAGGTCTTGACCGTGGCCTCGCAAAAGCTGCTCCTTCTTCGGATGGACTATGTCAGTCAAACTACCGCAGCTATAGAAGAAGACTTGAGTTGTATGCCCTCCAGTGCCATCGCCGTTCGAGCGAAGCTGAGATCGAAGGCGCCCTCCTTGTGGTATCGCTTCTTCGCGATATAGCCTGGGAAGCTGCAGAGCAATTGGACTTGAATGACATCACCACTTCAACCACACCTTTCGCTCCCATCCTTCGAATGCTTGACACCCTCTACCAGTATGAGGAGCAGGTCGAAACACCTTTCAGGTGTGAAGAGTTCTTTCAGAATTTTCAGCGAAACAAAGGTGAAGAACTTCAAGCCTACTTGGTGCGTCATCGCACCGCCTTGAAAAAGTTGAAAGAAGTGAAGATTGATCTTCCTCCTCTTCTCGCAGGTTGGCACTTGTTGACCAGATCTGGCATTCCTCGATGGACTCACCTGCAGATCAAAGCTTTGTGTCACGGAGAACTTGAATATGAAGCTGTTCACAAAGCTCTTCTACGTGTTTTTGGCGGTGACCACAAGCCAAACCACAAAGATATCGGAGGAAAGCACTTCAAGGACGACCTGTTCTTCGAAGAGGACGTCGACGAAGAGCTCTATGAAGATGGCGAAGATGATGAATGGTGGTGGTCTGAAGATGCTTTCTATGAAGGCGATGAAGAACCTGAGGAATATGAAGTTCCTGAGGAGCTTGAGAATGCCATGGACCAGGTCGATGATGCTTATGTGACGTACCTGGAGTCAAGAAAAAGAATGAAAGAATTGGCATTGTCTCGTGGCTTCTATCCCATCGTCGCTCTTGCGCCCGACTATGGAGGTGGAACACACAAAGGAGGCGGAAAAGGTGATGGCAAAAGTAAAGGAAAAGGAAAGAGCAAAGGAAGCAAAGGAAAAGGCAAAGGAAAAGGCTTTGGCAAGAGATCCAACTTCATGCCGCGAAGGCCTATGCAAGGATTGAGACGACCGCCCAACAGCACCTTGTCCAACTCCAATGTCAATGACCTCAAGTCCACCTTGTCTGGCTCCAACAGTGCTCATGGACCACGCTTCAAAAGATACAGAGTACAAGCGCAGGGAGTCAAAGAAGTCTCTGATGAAGTGACGATGGTGGAGGATGAATATGATGAGATTCCCAAGGATGAGATCTTCTTTAGTGATCTGGCTCCTGGCTTTGCGATCATTGACTCTGGTGCCACTCGCACTTTGGTTGGTGAAGAAGCTTGGAAGAAATGGGTGGAAAAGTATGACGCGCAGCTCCTTGGAAACATCAAAGTCCACCCGCAACAGCGTGCCTTTCGCTTTGGAGGTGGAGAACTTCTTCAATCCGAGCTTGAGATGGAGTTGCAAGTGTTGGTCAAAGGCCAGAAACTGCCTTTGCGAGTTTCGGTTGTTCCTGGACCCACACCTTTTCTTTTAGCCCGACCGGTTCTGGAAGAATGGAGCGTGAAACAAGATTTTGCTTCAGGATCTTTGAAGATCGGTGAATCTGAGTGGTTCCAACCTCCTCGTGGAAAGAAAGGACACTACTTGGTCAATCTCCTCGACTACAACAGCCTCCCTGAAAATGAAGACCTGAATCTAGCTGTTGAAGAAACTTCGGAGATCATCATGAGTGTCTTTGAAATTGAACCGCAAACCAACCTGAACATCCATGAAGAGTGTGAGACAATCTTCCTGGAGACTGGTGAGGACGACATTGGTGAAATCACTTCAAAAGTGCTGAACAAACTTCATGAACAACGAAAGTTGATTTTCTTTGAGGTTTATGTGGATCAAGGAGCACTTTCCTCACACCTCGCCAAGACCTATCCCGACATTGAGGTCTCGACCTTTGGATTGCCAGAATGGGACTTCAATCAAAAGCATGTTCGAGAACAGTTCATCGATCTACTTCGACGACAGAAGCCGCACTTTGTCTGGTGTGCACCGCCTTGCACTCGCTGGTCCAATATTCAGCGATTGAACATGCTGAAGCAAGATCTAAGAGAGAAAATCCTCCGATTGCAGAAAGAAGAAGAAAAGACACATCTCACCTTGTGCAAGGACACCATGGATGTGATGGAGGATGAAGTTGATGGTGGCATGGTTCTGGAGCACCCTCACTTGGCTATGTCATGGACCACTAAAACCATGAACAGCATGCAAGGCATGGATGCCATCTGCAATCGATGCCGGACAGGTCTGAAGTCCTATGATCGTGAAGGTCATTGCCTCGGAAAAGTGAAGAAACCAACGAGACTAAGAACCAACAGCCCTGAGGTCTTTGAAGCTCTTGATCTTCCTTGCCTCTGTCTTCCTGGAACTCATGCCCCTATGGAAGGCAAATCGAAAGAGCTCAAGAGCATGCAGAACTATGAGGAATTGTTTGTGAAAAAGGCAGCCAGTGCAATCTACACTGACATGGAGAATCGCTGGCGACGCCGTGAGATCTGGCGCATCTTCGTGACCGAGGAGCTCATGGAAGAAGAAATGGAGAGAAAGAAAAGAAAAGTGAATGAAGCTGAACTGCAGTTGGCCAAGACTCACAGCAAGCAAGCAGTCAACATCGTGGCAAAACTTCACAAGCAACTTGGACACCCAGGACGCGAGAAGTTGACACAATCTCTTCGAGACGCTGGTTTTGAAGATGAAATCGTCCAATGTGCCCGTGAATACAAATGCGATGTTTGTGCCGCTCACAGCATGAAGAAGCTGGAGAAACCTTCCTCCTTGCCTCAAGCAAGCCACTTCAACCAGATTTTGGAAGCCGACACCTTTCACATCAAGTGGAATGATGAAAAGAGACGTGTGCTTGCAGTCTTGGATGTGTACTCTCGCTTTGAGATCAATGCTGTGATCGCTAGAGAAACTGAAGAAGAAGAAATCCAAGTTTTGCAAGAACGATGGCTCAACATCTTTGGCCCTCCGGAAGTTTTTCGAACTGACTCTTCTGGTGCACACATGAGCCAGAAGTACTTGGACTTCTTCGATCAGCATGGTATCCGTTTGGTCCTGGTACCCAAAGAAGCTCACAACCGCATGGGATCAGTTGAAAGACTTCATGCTGTACGCCGTCTTCAGTTGCTCAAAATGCAAAAGGAAGAACCCAACATTTTGTTGGAAACTGCAGTGCGTGTCGCTTGTTACCAAAGAAACCGTCTTCGTTCAGTACATGGAAGCTCACCTTATCAGATCGTTTTCGGACACAATCCACATGATGGAGGCCTCGCTGATGAACCATGCAAGTTGAGGCCTGATGAAAAGGGAGCTCATGTCGAAGACCAAGCCTTGCGACACCTTGCTGCCCAAGCTTTCCATGCGGCAAACACCAGCACACTGCTCAAGCGCGCTCTCAATGCCAAAGTTCGAGCTGAGCACCCAGAGATCTATATCGGAGACCATGTGTTCTACTGGAGACCTTCACCTGCCAAACTTGACGTTGAACGCTGGCATGGTCCCGCCCTTGTGTGCGCAATCGAGCCTCGAGTTTTGGATGATGGCTCAACTCGTGCATCTGTTTTCTGGGTGGCGCATGGAAGCTCTTTGGTGCGTGTTGCCCCTGAGCATATTCGTGCTGAAGTACCTTGTGAGAGAGCTGAACGCCTGAAGACTCAACCTGACTCAGCTCACACTTCCTGTCTTCGAGATCGAGTTCGTGCTGCTCTGGCCCCTGTGCAGGGCCCTGTTCGTTTTTTAGATTTGGCTGGGGATCCCCCTGCTGCTCACGCGTCGGGAACTTCTGTGTCCACTTTTTCGCCTACTCCTTTGCAGTCTTTGAACCAAAACGTGCAGGACATCCGGGAGTATGACATGGACACTACGGACACAAGCACAACTCCAGCAAAACAAGCACAGCAACAACAACAGGAGTTGAGCACGACAAAACAACAAGCAGACGAGACAACAGAGACAGCAACAGGCAAGCAGGAAGAAAAGCAAGAACATGAGAGCAACAGGCAACATACAGCGGCAGCGGCAGAAGCAACAGCAGAGAGACGTGAGAGATCTCGCAGTCCTCCTCCAAAGGATGAACAGCATCAACGATTTGAGCAAGTGAGTCAAGCAAGTGCACTGAACTCCTACAACCAGGCACGGCAACTTGATGGACTACAACCAGTGTCACCTGAGAATCCACAATTCCTGCAGCACTACAGCAACATGACTGGTGTAGATCAACCTGATGATGCACTTGCCACTGAAACATTCAGTGAGAAATACTTGTCACCTGAGGAGAAGCTGCAATTCGACGAAGCCAAGGACACTGCACTCAACGTGTGGTTCGACAATGATGCTTGGCGTGTTGTGGACGCCTCAGAAGCTGGTCCCGGTGAGATCATTCCTGCTCGTTTCTTGCAAAGGTGGAAACCCACCAAGACCGGGAAGAAGGCCAATGCCCGGGTCATCATCCAAGGATTTCGCCATCGTGATGTCCTCGAGA
The DNA here is from genome assembly GCA_963970005.1 of Durusdinium trenchii. NCBI lineage: Eukaryota > Dinophyceae > Suessiales > Symbiodiniaceae > Durusdinium > Durusdinium trenchii. The sequence goes on along the minus strand of CAXAMN010013525.1, from coordinate 62,388 downwards.
ACACCTTGGATCGAGAAAGTCCCACCTTGTCGATGACTGGCAGAAGCTGTATCTACTTGGTCGCTGTCCACAAACCCTGGAAGCTTTGGACTGAAAAGTGCCTTCATGCAAGCTGATGAGATCGACTCTTCGACCAGGATCTACATCCAACCGTCTGCCGACATGCGAAGACGACTTGAACGAAAGATTGGCCTCAAGCCATGGGAAGTCATGAAAGCAACGCGTCCAGCCTTTGGTGATGTACGGGCACCATGCCAATGGAACAAGACAGCGGACACCTACCTTCGGGAGTCTCTTGGCTTGGTACCTCATCCGCTGGACAGCTGTGTCTATTTGAGCTTGAGGTTGGCCCACAACGAGGACGACCCCTTCTGTTGTTTTGACTGGAACAGTCGCCCAGACATTGTTGATGGCCTTCTTGGCTTGCATGTCGATGATTTTGTTGGCTGTGGTGAGGGAGTTCACAATCCCTCTGACTTTGACAACGAAGAGATCGATCCTGCAACTTTCGCTGGCCGTTTGCATTTGCTTTCCAAGCGCTTCAAGTTTGGTTCATGGGATTTTGGACAGTCTTCAAAAATTGTTTTTTGCGGTGCACAATTGGAGCAATCCATGGATTACATGTCACTGAGTGTTTCTCTTCGTGACTATGTCGCCAAAGTGAAGCCCATCTCCATCAACAAGCATCGCAAGTCCAATCCCAATGACCCTTGTGATGCTGCAGAGCACCGACAATTCAGAGCCCTGATTGGAGCACTCGCTTGGCCGGCAAATCAGTGTATGCCGGAACTTTGCGCCTCCATCAGTTTGCTGCAAGCTTCAGCCAGTGGACCGTGTGTGAAAGACTTGTTGGAAGCAAACAAGGTGTTACGATTTGCCAAGGAAGCTGCTCAGCAACACCTCTTTCGAATCAGGTCTCATGGAAGCTTGGCTGATCTATGTCTTGGCGCCTACACCGACGCCAGCTGGGCAGTACGCCCGGACGGCAGCAGTCAGGGAGGCATGGTCATTTTTGCTTGCAACCACCAAGAGATCGAAAGCGATCAGCTCATGGCACTCACCATCGTGCACTGGAGCTCAAAGAAGTTGGCTCGTGTTTGCAGGTCAAGTCTGTCAGCAGAGGCTCAGGCCGCAGCAATGACGGTCGATGAACTTGAATGGACAAAGATCTTCCTGTCCCTCATCACTGACTTGAACCTGGACATCCAAGGCAACGATGCTTTGAGAAAGTTTGGAACTTCACCCCTGGCAACGGACGCCAAAGCATTGTTCGATGCCGCGCAGGCAAAAGCTTCAGGTTTCAGATTGAGTGAAAGAAGGACGGCAATCGAAGTTGCTATCATTCGACAAAGAATGGAAGCTCTACAAGGCCGTTGGTTCTGGGTGAATTCGCTTCAGATGATCGCCGACGGTTTGACAAAGCCAACAGCTAAGGACGCCTTCCTTCAGATCCTTCCACGTGGCACACACCAGCTGAAATACAATCCTGAGATTGTTGCTGCAAAGAAAGTTTCAGTTGAAGAGCGTGAAGCTGAACGGTTGCGCCACGAACAGTTTGCTCAGGAGCTCGACGACCACCACGCCTTTGTGAATGAGGAGATCGATGAGGCCAAAAAGAAAGAACTTGGTTTGTGTCTTTTGGAAGGCTGCTCAAAACCATGTGGCAAGAGCAATGAGAAGAACTTGTTTTGCAGCCGCCGCCATTTTTACACTCACCAAAGTCGCACTCAAGGCCGACAAGACACTTGGCACCGAGCTGCACTTGCCGCTGCTGCGACCTTGATGTTGGAAGAGCTGCCCATGGCTGAAGCCGCTGAGATTGGAGGTGGCAGTCAGGTCGTGGTGGATTGGAAATTCCTGCTCACCATTGGTGTCATGTTTCTTTTGGCATGTGTTGGCGTAGAGGTCATCATGTACCGGGCCTATTTGTTTGTGAAGGACCATGTTTTGTTTTTCCTCAGAGAGCGTGTGATTGTGAACAACCCCGCTCATGCGAATGACGACGCCTCAAGCCATGTCGCCGCTGAAGAGCATGAGGTCCTCGAGAATGACGGCCCCATTTTGAATGCCCTCACGCTCGCTCGCCGCCCTGGTCTGGATAGTGGGAGCACGAGCACCAACACCGACTCTGAGATGAGCCAGTCGGAGTGGGAAAGATGGAGTGCTTTGAAGATGCAAGTCCAGCATGAGCGTGCTCAGCAACCTTGGAGGCTGCTTTTGGCCGCTTTGGATGACCAGGCAGGAGACCTTGATCCTGCCACTCGTGCTGCTTTGACTGCTGAGTCATTCACGACTCAAAGGTGGCGAAAGTTTTGCGAGCTGCTGAAAGAAGACTCGTCCCAGAACTACACGGACGAGCAAATTAAGCAGTGGCATAGGATGTGGAATGACAACCTTTGTTTCTTGGCTGATGTCAACAAGAAGATTGTGAGCCAGCGCCGACGACTGGCTGAATTGGAAGAGCGAGACCACTTTCGCGAACAAGTTCGTCTGGGTCAGAGAAGTGACATGATGAGCCAGACCCCGCTCACATGTGTGACAGGTGAAAAGCCTCGAAAGCTACCAGCCCGAGAACATGGAGCTTGGCTGCACGCCAACGAGTTCTCTGGAAATGTTTGAATGTGGAATGGCCCTCTTTTGAATTTCTTCAAGCATACACCGGTAAGTCCATTGCAAAAAGCTTTGGCCCGTGTCAATGTGCGAATGCTCATTCATGAATTTTACATGTCAGGATTTGCAATGTGTGTTTTCGCCGCATCCGCGGCCATCTTATGTGTTCGACGCCTTTAGGGCCCTTGAGACCGCCAGTGGCTCGACATCTTGGAAAAGCAGTGCGTTGATCATCGATCACCACCTTCGTTTGTCGTTAGCACGTGGACCTCGAGAGCTACGTCGCTTTGATATGCAATATATATACATATACATACAGTATGAGAAGGTTCCACCTCTTGGGAAACAGCCTGGGATGTCTTGGCTTTGTGTTGTCGGGTGTCCCTCCGCGCACGACGTGACGGCCGAAGGATTTCTGCAATCTGGTTCAGGAAGATTTGAATGAAGTGCATCAGTGGTAGTGGATTGAAACCAATGCTTTGTGGACCGCTAGAGTATCCAAAGTTTGTTGCTCACTGATTGTTGTTTCTCTTCATGTTCTTATCGTAGTGCAGGACTAGAATTGGCACAAAGCACGCCCACGCGTCCACTTGAAACTCTACCATTTGCGGTCATATCTCTCTTCTACCAGCTCGTTTGTTGGGGAAGGACATGATTGAAGCATTTTGAACACATTGGCAGTAAACAGTGCGTGGTTTACGGTGCATGTCGGAGATCAGTGGTTTACCTGGCAGAAGACCTTGGCAATTCATGCACCAGGCACCTATACCGTTTGTAGGTGAGAAGGACGGACACTGGTGCGAGACTCACACCTGGCTGGTGTACGCCATTTTTGGGGCGGCGGAGGGACCGGGCACGACGAGTTTCGGCCGGCAGTACTGGGTTGGGGAGATGACAGCAGGGGCAGTCCAAGAGCTTTTTGGTAATTGAACACTGAGCACAATGGTGCTTTGATGTCTCTAGACTGAGTGGCTTTTCATAGATGTTGATGTTTCAAACGCTTTAAATCAATGTTGAATTAATGTTTGCGAGCTACAGTAGAGTTCGTCACGGCCCCCAATCAGCAGAAGTGAAGTCACTGCAGCACGAAGCGGGAGGCACTGAGATTGCATGAAGGTTCCAACATGTAGAAGCACGGCTACGTGTAGCAAGGATCAAATCAGGAAAGAACATCCTTACAGCCTCTCCATGTTGGAGGCAATTCACGACTGGGTCGAGTATCACTTCTCTAGGGATAAGGCCGCACCAGGTTCGCTTTTGATTCGTCAGCGACCGCGGGTTCCCTCGCCACCCAAATTCTGCAAGCTGCATGGAACACCAATGCATCTCCTCGGCAGCTCTTAGAACCGCCATGGGAGACGAAGAAAAGTTCGGCCACGCAGGGTGTTGCTTCTTGTGAAACGTTGGTTGTTTTTAATCAAGTCAAGTCTATCTACTGTAATTGCCTTCCAACTGGTGGCTTCCTGGTGGCTTTCTGGCACGAAAGATGCGGTTTGACTCTGGCTGTTCGAACGGGTCGAAGCCGATTTCGACGATCAACCTGCTGCGATCGAATCCTTCTGAACGTGTTCGACCTGCGATCGGGCCGTGTTCAAAGCAGCCAAAAGGTAGGGTGACAACGATGGAGTCTTTTGGGTGACGAGGACTCCAAGCCACCCCTGCAGTTTTTGGTCAAAGTCACCCAAACACCGTGGTTGATGACCTTGCCTACCTGAAAAGCCATCTTCCATCCATGGAGTTCGTTGGGTCAAAGGCAAACCGGGTGTTTCCATCCCCGCTCCGGAGCCTTCGGCGCTCCTTTTCCGTTGGGATGTCGGGGGGCAGAACGTGTTCGGCCGTGTTTGGCAGCGAGAGGAAGAGAACCTTCAGCCTGGCCCGGCAGGTCACTGAAATCCGATTGATGCCCTAATCAGCCGATTTGTTGGGATCAATGGTTGTATCCAAGACAGAAAGGGTTCGATTGAAAATCTGTTCAAGTCCAAAAGCACATCAAATGCCTGCATGTCACGTTGGACATTTTTGGACCACTCCTTCCAGTTTCCGCTTCTGTTCGGGTCATTCTCAGAAGATCGGCGCACGAGTCGGCGTCTAAACCTGGCAGTATAAGCCATGTATGGTCCACATAGAATGCCAGCAAAGGTATTGGCTTGTAGAGAAAGATCGCGAAATCCCTGGGGTCCATGTTCATGGAGTTTCAGGAGTGAAGTGTTTGAGTGACTGGATGCCTGAACACGGGTGTTCACAGGGAATCTGCTGCATAGATTTGGACACCTCCAAGATTTATACACCGACCCCGACCACATTATAACAAGTCCACAAGCAATCTTTATCAGATTTGTTGGTGGAACTCCACATTCCTCGCTTTCTCACCGGTGAGTTCCATCCCCAGAACTACCAAAGTCGCAACTATGCCACCTCCGCGCGGAGGGGCTCGCGGCTCGCGCGTGGGCTGAGACGCCCACGAAGCAGGTCGCTCTCGGGACCGAAGACGTAAGACGAGACGACAGCGAGCGCTCGCTATGTCCGTCCCCTCCAGAACTGCAGGACTGCGGTGTGCACGGAGCGGATGTCCTTGTTCCCTTGTTCCCTATTTGTTCTCCCGCAGCTTTGGCCCATGTCGGGGCTCAACCCACATGCAGACATAGGAATTGCACATAGATCTGGACAAATGAGCTGGCACCACAAGCAGGGTCCGCAACAACTTCAAGTCAAAAACAGTTTCACCCGCAGCCAGCAGTGTGTGAAATGTTCTGAATAGTTGAGCAATGCTTTTCCATGCTTTTCCAGCAAATCAAAGTAGCTCGCGGTTTGGTTGCTTCTCCGAGCCCCCCAGTTCTGAATGATGTCGACCCTCGAGAAACCGTTTTTGAATCGACATCCGATGATTCTTTTCATAGTGCTTCTCGACTATGCACATTATGCACCCACCTGCAAGTACTCGTAGGTAGTTGTTTCAATCTCAACCAGCCCGCAATACACTCAAAGGATCTCAAAGGTCACCCCAAAATCACTGTACTGAAACGTAAGTCGCATGTGAAATGGGATATGAAGTGTCACAGTTGTAGGAATGCTCTCCAACCACATCTCATGTCGACTTCGCCAGTTGTTCTCCAGGTCCACCACTGATCGATCGATCCTCAACCGCCATGCCGTCCTGCGGCGAGCGCGCCCGGAGCTGTATCGACAGGTGGAGCTGGATGCACCGGCGGAGCCAGCAGGGGGAGAAGCGTTTTCCAAGACTTGGCACCTCCTTGATCCTCCTTGTAGATCTATGGATCACCATGAACTTCTAACTATGCAGCTTGTTTCCCTTTAGGCTGGTTTGTCAGGAAATGTTGCATGTGGAGTTGAAAGGTCAGATTTGTTTGTTACCCTACATTTTCCATGGAGAATGGTTGAATTTTACACCCGTGTGGTACTTGTGGCTGTATGTACCTCTGGAAAGTACCGTTTTTTCAAACATTATATCTAATCCCGTTGCTACCGGCTTGCTAAAATGAGTGTGGTCGACCACGGAAAACCCATTTTATTTGACTCATTTTAGTTCAAGGGTTATCTAAAATAGGTCTTAAATAAAATGGTTGGCAGCGACAGATTTGCAAACGAGTCAAATTAGCCAGTCACAGCAGAACGTGGTCTTCTTTTTTCCACTTTCTAGATTAAAGACCTTTGGTGTGTGAAACTCATTTTATATGACCAATTTCTGGATATATATAATGAGGGGGTGAACCTCAGTAGTCGGTAGCAACGGGGACTATAGCTATAACTAACTGGCAAGTGGTGCCCAGGCAAGACTAGATCCTTCTACTAGCACTTCTCTTTTCCACTTCTATCTTGAGTTCGATGTACACCCAGCTGGGCTTATACCTCCACGCAGCGCAGGGAGTTGCTGCGAGAGTTGCCCAACGCATGGCGTGTGGCATATTTCTTCTTTGGGATCGCCTACATGCTGATCCTGGGGACTAGTGACCTGTCGATAGTGGGCGAGTCGATGGCGTGGTCGGTCGTGATCCTTCGTGGTCATGCGGCCGTTGGTTCGGTGCTTCCGGCGATCCCCAGTTCGGAGCGAGGCGGGGCGAGGGCGACGAACTGGGAGGGGTGGTGAAAGTTCTTCCTTTTGGTGGCTGTGGGTGGCAGCCATGGCACCAGGAGACCGACTGGTTGACCTGGAAGGTCTTAAGCTAATGACTTACATGGTGGAGTCGGGCTCCAGGTTCAACGACCCATCCCCATGTAATCACTGGCAGAGTTTGCAGTGTCGTTCCTGCAGCGTCACGGTGTCGTTCCAGAGACCCCATCGGCCCGTTTGGTCCACGATGGACGACAGCGCCAGTGCAAGTCACATGTCCAAGGATTTCATGGCGACCATCAGAGGGACCTCCAACGGCGGACCCAAGAAGAAACCTCAAGCCATCTCGTGCGTCTTCCGTTTGGGGAGGAAACCGACCGAGGTTTGATGATCAATCCCGTGACCATCTCCACCTTCCTGGACTCGGCCGCTCCGCTTCCGTTTGGGGTTCGACCGGAAGGAGTCTTCGTCTTCTTCTTCTTCTTCTTCTTCTTCTGTCATCGGTTTCACATGGTTTCACAACATTGTCATCGAACGAGAGTGTGATTAAAGTGGGGTGGGGTGGTGGGGAGTAATCATCGGTGTAACTGCAGCATCATCCTTTGCACATGTTTTCGAGTGGTTGAGCTCCATAAGAGCTTTTAGATTATTCGTTTTCGATGGCAGTGTTTCGGAATGCTTCGGAGCCTTTTCTCTTTCTTGCTGTCAGGAGGCTGCTTTCGTTGTCGATGTCAGTGACCTTCGTTTTCGCAAGTTTGGGTTGTGGTAGGACCCACCATGTCAAAGAAGACAAACATCATACATGGTACACAACCATGGCTGAACGGCTGAACAGGTTTAAGTTAGGGGCATGTGCCGCAGAGAGTGTTTCCAAGAACTGTGGTTCTTCTTCACTCGAGACTCCCTTCGCCAGTCTCCCTTTGCGACCCCTTTAGGGCCAATTACAGTATACGATAAGCGTGATCCATTTTCATCAATCGACCACATGCTGTATGCAACGTTGTTCTCGAAAGCGGCCAAGAATCTCAGTGGTTCTGCCTGTGGCGGGAACTTCCACAGGCCAAAACGCACAACGTTGGTCGACAAGTTGGCCATTCTGGTGCACGTGTTGCAACAGTGGCAGCCAGGCCGTGGGTAGGTGGCCGACTTTCGTGCAAGAGCAGGTGTCCAAAAAAAGGGCCAGCATTTCTCCCTGGCTGCGTCCACTACACCGCGTAGCGCCCGCACCCACAATGTACCTGAAGTGGTGGGCCATGGGCCATGGAGACGTGCACCAGCGTGGAAGACAGAGTCAAAGTGCTGCCACTTGCCAGCATTTGCATGTGCAGACCGGTGCCTACTTCTGCGCCATTACCTCCAAGCATGTGGCAGCCAAGGTGGCTCCATGGTGTCTTCAACCATGTTGCGGCGAATGTCATCTTCGTCCGCCGCTTCGAGGAAGCATGTCCTTGTGTACCAGCAACCTTGTGACATACATCGAATTTGTCTAGTCTCTTGATTGCGGAGGGCAGTCCACAGCATTCCCACCGTCATACAGCCATGTCTAGTGATGCTTGTACCCCTTCACTTTCAACTTCACAGCAGCAAATTCCTAAACAATCTTTGCAATCACAGCAGCAATACTTATTAGATTCGCCAGAAAATTCGGAAATGGCAAGCAGTTGGCTTGTCACTCCTGAGCGTGCTCAGAGATCTAGCGGAAATGCTTCCCGCGCTGACTCACTTCAAGCTGGCTGAATGCATTGCCCCTGCAAGTCCTTTGGCTGACAAATCTTGGAGGAAAACCCATGGTTTAAGAAAATAGACAAACATTATATCTTTTGCCGAATATCCTCTATAGAATCTGGGAGCTTGAGCTCAAAATGACCCTTAGATTTTATAGACAAGTTTCTTATAGAATCAAATATCAACCTATCTGAAAAAAACACCGTATTTTAAACATGGGGTCCAAAAAAGTCAGTTTGTTCTCTCAAAATGGGTGCCAACACTTGATTCTATAGAGAGGGCACGCCATGTCACCAGACTCCTTATTGAAATCATCCTGAGACTCAGACTGAAAGAGGGCGGGGATGCCAAAATGAGGATGCTTTCTGTCAGCTGAACTTGCACTGTTGAAGTCAACATGTCGCGAAATGAATGTGGGAAACGCACGCTGAAGGAACCCATCCCATCATCCCATGGGAAGGACTTCAGAAGTTCACGACTTCACCCAGCCCCCTATGATGGATGTGGGTGCCCGTTGTGTGCTGCCACAGCGTGCTTTCCGGATCAGGGAAAAAGCTCTTGGGGGGGTGAATTTGGATGGTTTATATGATTTTATATGCATGTTGATGTGGATCTTAAGTTTTGTCAAGTCCGATCTGATCCCAGGTGGGTGTAGACCAGCAACCCTTGGCACAGACCTATTTGCCGCCACGCGGCTGAAGTTTCAGAAGGGTTTGGGAGGTGGCCTCGACCTGGTTGCAAGCATTGTTACTTGTTGTATTTTAGTGTCTTGTTAAATGGAAGAACTTTTAAGTCAAAGTACATTTTGCCTATATCAGTGGTAGATGGAATGTAGATGGATTGTTGGGATATTTAAGTGCATCAACCACCTGCTTAAACACCACAACAAATGGAGAGAACTTGGCCACTTGGCCATTGCTTGTTGCAGTTATCATTGGAACCTCCACCACTTACACGCTGCCACAGAAACTGACAGCTGTTTGATGCTGTTTGTATGTTGGTGACCTCCAAAAAGTGATTTTCTCAGGGAAACTGAGGAAATCGGTAGGGACAGGTTTCTTTGGAGGTTCTTGTCAAAGATATAAGACAGATCTGGAATCCATATGAAGAAGGGCCTACTGCCCGCGACAGTTGGGTCCCAGCTTCCTGAGAGTTCAAGTAGTTTTGCCACAATACCTTGGCCTGTCATGGACATATGGTCAAACCCTATACAAGTTCTGCAGGGATCCAATTGCTTCAACGCTTCTGTAATGCTTTGCATCGGCGACTATACAAAACCTATTCAATTACCGGAGTCAGAAAAACAGATCCTCCAATCAATCCCATCTCCAACGATCATTTGAGAGGTCAAACCTGGTGTTTAAAAAACAAAACACGGCCTCTTCATCGACCGGGCGCAGCCCAAACTTGAGCGAGAAGACCTGAGGCTGGTGCTGTTGCCGGTGCTCTTCATCTACAACTTTCTTTGGGCCGCCCTACAGAGTCCCCAAGGATTGGTCTTGGTGGCCACTCGGAGCTTCCGTCGACCGGTCTGACGGAAAGCAGACGGCCGGTCGAAAAGGCCGGTCTGTTGGAGTTTCTCCAAGCTCAGAGCTTTGGTCAACTTGGATCAGTTCATTTGAGTCTCCAAAGACTCCAAAGCCTGGTGATTTGTGCCTGTCGGTCCTTTTGTGTGTTCATAGGCTCCACACCCAAGCCCTTTTTGGCTGTGAGACGATGTCGGCTGTGGGTCAGACCCAAGCCCTCAAAAGAATGGTACTGGTTAAGACTGGTTCGATGTTGGATGTTGTTATGCTTCTGTGTCCAATGTAACTGTGCGTTTTCAGACAAAGATCATTGTGGATACATGGCTGAAAAAGAAACTCTGAACGATACTGGTACATGTTTTGACAGAAGCAACTACACTCAAGGATGCCAAGAAGAAGGGTAGTTCAACAACTCTGAAAATCAGTCGTTTCAGTTAGATGTTGTTTACTTGCAAAAGATGACATTGAAACACCACCAAAAGCTCGGAGCCAGTTTGGTCATGACTGATGTATGTTTCGCAAGCATGCCATGGTAGTTCCAATTGAAAGAAGCAGATACACCTCGATGATCTTGCCGGTACGAAGCCTCAAATGAGGGGACGGAGCCAGGAGCTCAGAGCCAGGACCAGGTGTGGTAACACATGGAAAGCTCTGCTTTTATCTGTTGTTTATTGATTTCCTGGTGAATCCAGATTGATTTGTGGTTCCAGGCAAGAGTAGTTGTGGGAAATTGTGGGAACATTGGTTTTGATGTTGGTTTTGGATTAAGCATGATGGATTGCGGATCGATCTGTGCTTGTCTCATGCCACACATGCAGAAAAGCCGGTGGTAAGCTGTGGATGTCGCCAGATGATACTCACAGTATATAAATCTTCCCCCAAAGTGGGAAATCCAACGCTCACAACAGGCCTTTCCATTGAGGGAAGTTGAGGTGTCAAGCATGCCGCCCAATTTGCCACGAGCTGGGAATCGCACCAACCTCTGGACACGTCCCCCCAAACACATCCCACATCCATGATGACCCTCTTCAGTCGGTCTGGTCCTCTTCTTTACTTTTGCGCCCGAAGCGTTCCTTCTTCGTCACCGTTCCGTTCAGCGTCGCGTGCCGCGTCGACCGTCCACCAGTCGACCCCTCAGTCCGAGGTCTGCGGCGTCTATACGGTGCTCTACGTGCTGATCGCCGTTCAGTCCTGGGAGCACGAGCATTTGCCGAATCGGCCCGGAAGACCGACCGGGGAGACCGGGCGGTGGAGGTTCACAAACACGCGGACAAGAGACTGAAGAGTGATGGGAAAGGTTGGTGTATGCGATTTCTCAAGGATTTTGTTGGTGTATGATTTTGAGTTGGCATTTCTTCATTGGTGATCTCCCAGATATCATTCAGTTTCTCATAGTTTGGGCTTGAAGATGTTCTGTGTTCCTGTTTTTTGAGGTTTGCAGCAAAGTCTCCTCAAGCGTGGCTGTCCATTTTCCCTTGTGAACTGTCATTGAACTCTAGGATACGGCTTCTATGTGTTGATTGATACCTGGGTATATGGTGTAGTTGGTTCATCTCAGCGGTATGTTGAGAAGTGGTTCCTGAAAGTACTTTCACTGAAGCCGACGCCTCCACCACAAGGTGGCGAGTGCAGGTTTTGCCTTTTTTGGCATGTGCGGATGTAATCAAGACAGTGGTTTCGGAGGTTCGATGGCACGGGGCTCCTAAGGTGTCTTAGACAGATGGGGCTCCATGTAAACCACCGAGCTTGGACATGCGTGCCATCTACATGGACCCAGGTCGAATCGGACCCGGGTCGTCTGACTGTTTTCCTCTACCCGTGGTGCAGGTGGCTTTCAGGAGTCCATGGGATCGTTTTACTAGTAGCTTTTTGTTATTAGTAGTAATGCACCTTGTTACTAGTAGCTTCTTGCTACTAGTAGCGATGCACCTTGTTACTATAGTAGTAATACCCTTATTACTAGTAGTAATGCCCTCTCAATGTGAAGTTAAGTCGCATGACTCCTGTCGTGCACGCTCGTGCGACGACTGAATTCACTCAGCCGAACAGTAGAAAACTCCGTAGATAGAATTATGTGTTTCTTCCAGGATTTGGATGCCTGCTGCGGTTGTGTGATGAGGAAAACACTTATCCTCAAATCTCCTTGATACCGACAACGAAACCAGTGCACTCTACTCTGTTCACCTTTCTTGCTTCTCCGTGAAGCATTTCGAACAGAGCCTTGATGATCTAACCCGCCTTCAAATCTACCAACAATCGGTTTGATATGTTTGATGTATGCTAGAACTCACTGTTCTTCTTTTAACCATGCCCGGGTCCTCCAATGTTGCGGCTGGTGCTTGCCACAAGACCATTTGCGCTTGACCGATGGGTGGACACCGGGTCCGTCACGCTGGCAGATGGGCTTGGACACTCTTCTACGCCACCAACACGAAGTCGGTCTTATTCCCCGTGATGCTGTGGAGCGCAACTGGTCAAACCAATGGAACGCTTGGTAGTTGCATTTGTGCAGTGAAAAAGACGCCACCCCGTTTACCCAAACCCATCAATGGTGTGGGTAAGAGTTGCTTGGTCCGTGCTTGTTTTTCGGCGCGCGGGGCTGTTGTATGGCATGGGATTGAATCTGTTGGATGTTCTTGTTGCTCAAGTGCCCTTTGGCTGCTGTAGATTGTGTACTGAAAGCAGCAGTTGGAGAAGTCGCGGTTTCAAAGCCCCGTGATTGCATGAACATTTCACTTGCAGGATGTGGAAGGCGACAAGTGTTTGCTGTTTGCAGGAAAGCAACAGTTGTGATTCAACAGGCAGAAAACAATTGCGATTATGAAAATACCTGAGAAGACCCCGGTACTTGTTGATTCAGCAAGCAAGGAATGTGTATTATTAGGAGCTGGTTGTCGTGCTTTTCGGAAGTATGGACACAAAAGATGTTTGAGACATGTGACAATGTGTATCTTTGGTCACTGCCACCTTCAAACGATGATATATTTCTCCATTTCAGGTCCAGGTCCAGTCAGAACAACTTCAAGCCACTTGGAGGCGACGTATAAAGATAAATGATGATAGTAATAATCATAGTAATTAGTAATGAGTGCTAAACTTGTATGCTCCTTCCTTCTTCCACTACAAGACTGACTCTGGGGGAGGAGTTCTTCTGCTCCTTCCAACTTCGGATGGATCTCGCCATGCCCATTTGGCCAGATCATCCTCCCATTGGGCCCAGGTGATGAATGACCTTTCTTCCACGAAGTATTCGACCCTTGGCTTCAAAGAGGGGCAGGGGTAGGGCAGATGGGGAGTTGGGTGCATCGAACATATAAAACATTAAAAAACTGAGCCTGCATGAGTAACGGGACGACCTACAACAGGGGCAGACTAGTGACTACTGGGAGCTGGTGAAATGCACAAAACCATGGGACCGTTTCATCCTGAATCCAGCGCCACAGCAATTTGCAGATTGCGAAGTGGGCACGGCTGCCCATGCCCTGCGCTCATAGATGTCTTCCGGGGTTTCGTAAGATGGCCGTCCTTGGTTCTGGTCTCGGGGCCCAAGTCGGATGCGGATGTCTTTGTCCAAGTGGGTTGAACGGCAAGAACAAAAGCAGGAACCAAAGCAACAGGATGCAACAGGAACAAAAGCAGGTACACACTGAAGAAGGATGATCTTACCGTTTGTGGATGCCTGGGGTCCGGTTGACCAGCCGACCGGCCTTGTGATGGTCGGGTCCCATTGCCACATGTTCATAAGACTCGGAAGAAGACACAGAGCCCTTTCAGTGAACTCTTGTGGCAAAGGGGTTGGCCCATGGCAGTTCGCTCCTGGAAGGCGGTCCAGCGGATACACATGGATACACCGTTGGCATCCATCAGGTTCCAGGAAGAGGATCCTCCATTTTGATCGCCTGCAGGACCTGGTGTGGCACAGAGGAGGTGACTATGATGATGGAGAGCCAGGAAGGTTCAAGGGGATGGTGAAGCAGGAGCTATCTCACAGCACGGTGGACAGGATAGAATTCCTGAAGCTGAGTGACCGCTATTTTGGACCACCAACCACCCAAAATAGTCTTTTCCTGCCAACTTGCGATCATCTACGTGCCCCGCTTGGAATCAGAGAGTCGGGTACTGTACGGGCCGGCGACCAAACGACCACACGACCTGTGCCAGCCGCTTCTTGTCTACGCTTTCGTCCCTGCCTTTTGTGCCGCACGCGAGGTTGAAATCCTAAAATGTGATCTTCAGCATGACATATTTTCTTGCCAAATGAAAACCATTTGGCAACTTTAAGGATGAATCAAGGTATATCGCAATGCTTTAGCTCCTGTCTCCACTTGGTGTTGTCGATCAACAGCCGCACAAGGCAGGGATCAATGTTCTTAATTACAGAATCATCCTGCAGGAGACCCTTGTCACAGCAGTCGTTTAACATAGAAACGGTTGTGTGACCCACCCGAGCCTCACCCAAAAAGACCCGGAGGGAATTCCGCAAGCGTCCAAGACTGTAAAAGAAACCATGTCCATGGCGCTCAATCCAAGTGCTTAATCGTTTGTTGATAACCTTGCCCGCCTCTCTTCCCTGTATTCGGCAAAAAGATGTTTGCTTCAGGTGTCCTAGAACGACCCACTTGATCGAAGCCTTTGAACTCTGCATCAAACCAAAATCGAAAAAGATTGCTTGTCCTCAGCAGTCTTTCGGACAATTTTCCCTCGGATTTGGCTTCTCCTTGCATCAAGTGTTCTCGTAAACACGATGTTGACACAGGTGACGTGCCACTTGGATATTAGCCACCTCGAACTGCATCTTGAGTTGCGCTACTCTGTCACTCAGTTCGCGGCCCAGGGATGCCGGCCCGTCGGGCGTACCGTGGGCTTTGTGGCCAAGGTCTGAGCCACAACGCCTAAGCTTTTGTCTTCTCAGGTCAACTGGTCTCTAGCTATACAAATGCATTACCATTGACGTCAGGAGGGGAGCCCCCTGAATGAGATGTTCCCAGGGTTGACCTACACCAATAGCAGACGCTGGTCGCCCTAAGCCCTCCCTTCCACTGTTGAAAACATCGTTTTCCAGGTCACCCGTCGCTACCCCTTGAGCGCTGCCCAGGAAAATTGCCTACCCTGCCTTGGTGACGGCCGGTCAAGTAGGAGGCCTTGCAGGCACCTGCTTTCAGCGGATAACAGGACGCGTGCGCACGCAGACCGGTGGGTATACAATTGGGGAGATGAAAGGGAGGCTATGGCTGACATAGATGTTCTTTTGGTACTCATGTCGTAGAGATAAAATGAGATAAATGAGCCTGCCATGTACTTGACTTATTTGACTTGTTGCTGTGCTCAGAACTCCGATCGCCATCGGTCGCACCGATCCGCCATGGGCTGTGGCCCCAGCCAACCTTCGGCCGAGCGGCAGCAGCTGCAGCAGTCGGCCCAGCTGCTGGCCACACAGTGCTCGGGCTCAGTGACCTACCAGAACTTCCGCTCACCCGGAAGAGACTTGACCGAGGCAAGCCCCTCAAAAAAGGCAAAAAGCCGAGCGACATCAACCACCGAGGTTTTCCGTATTGCTTGGTGTGTTTGGTGCTGTTGGTTGGGGGGGTGCATGTGGAGGCCAACCTTGGTTGTTGCGATTTCTTCACTGATTTGGAGGTCTTGGGAGGGTGTGCAAGGAAGATGAATTGAACTCATGAGGTTTCACAGGACCAAGGTTTGCTTGAAAAAGGGATGTGTGTGTGTGTGAAGAGAAAGGAAGCCTTCAGAGGGTTCAGTGCGAGTCTGTAAACGATCAGACCGTTTAACCGGGCTATACTCCCAACGGTTTCCCACATGGGCCATACTCCATGTCGGGTGCGTGTCTGCGTTTTGAGTACTCGTGGGTGTCACAGGGATCAACCATCCGCCGGGAATCCGCCGTTTTCCGCTTCAGCACTGGACCAGAGGTGGAGAGAGTGGCGGCCAGCGCTCTTTTTATGCCTTTGTTCTCGTTTCAGAAAATGTTTAGACAAGATTGCAGGTTGAGAAGATGATGTTAAGCATCTGGCAGGTGTGCCACAAGGATGTGCAGCAATACATGGTACGTTAGGCATGCCGGATGTTGTTTTGCTGAATGCTGGCCCCATCAGAACTGTCTTTGCCACCCTAAAGAGGGCCTTGCGCAATGCGCAATGCGCTATCAAGGCAACCTTGGACCGCACCGTCGAACGGTCCGAGGTGCAGCGATCCGACGGTCACCGTTTGCTCCGGGATACCCCCAAAAAAGGGGGATGATCCTGATCCGGGATGGGGATTAGATGAACTTGGAAATTGGGAGATTGGCAAGAGATCCAGGACGGTCCTATGGTATATTATGGTATTCTGAATGGAGCGATTCATGTGTTCGTTTTGGATAGGCGTTGTCTACCATTGGGAGTCTTGAATCGAGTGGGGAGAGGCTTCAGGGTTATTTGGTTTGATGAGATCAAAGAAGATTACACAAACTGAAACCCCTTTTGGCGGGTGAAGGTGAAGACGTCCTCACATCGTTCAACTTGGGATTACAGCAGGATTGCAGCACGCAACCAAGCACCAAGGATACTACGGTTGGAAGAAGACTTGGCTTCAAGATGCATCAATCTATGTGCTGAAAGACAAGCTTGCATACTTCAATCGAAATAGTCGGCTGGGCAACGTGGACTTCACTGATGAGAAGTTTTTGCACCTGGAGTTCAAGCTTGAGGAGGGGACCTTGGTGATTGCCAACCCAGACTGCAGCAAGTTCAATTCAGCGACTGATTTGCAACAAATACTCTTCCAAAACGACCCATTGAATCTGACAGACCCTGATTGTTTTATAGCGGCAGTTTCCTAACCACATGTATAGTAGTGTCCATGTTGTTTTTACCACCAGGCAATGGAGGCGTTTGTCCCTTTAAGGGAAGGCAGAAATCATACTGTACATCGTTGATGTGAATTGGTCGCACATACAAGTCACATGATAGAAGATGTATTTTGTACCCAGGAAATTCTGGGGAGTGGTCCACCTGGAATGACTGCAAAAACGTAAAGAAAACTCTTTGCAAGAATGGTCAACCCTCTCCTAACCCCTCCTTTTCTGCTCGACTGACTTCAGCGCCCCCCTTAGGCCATGTCGGGATCTGTGGATGTGCGTATCACCGCAGACAATGCCATGGAGATTCATGCCACTCAGATTTCAACAGGACATGTTTACTGTTCTCAGCTTTCTGGTTTTGATTGACCATTCATCAGCATGCTAGCAGTTCTCAGATGTGGCTCAGTCAAAGGCAACACTTAAGAATAGTTCCATTTCCATTTGCTGTTGTCGAAAGCGTGTCGCTAGTGGCCGCGCATGCAACTCATTTCGGTCTGTCATCGGATGGTAATCCCGTCCCATCGGAGCTTCATGGTCAAACTCAACAACCAAGTCGTTGAAGAACTCCCATAGCTCCGATGGGAGGTCATACTCACCCTGATTGGAACCACTCTCGGCTGCAACCGCCGCCAATGCTTTGCATAGGTCGGGCGGATAATCCTTGAGCTTCAAGGTAGCCCATTTCCCATCAGCATCACACCCTATTGAAACAGTTGCAGGCAAGGGTGTTGTTCGACCCTTTTTAAAAATGCTCTTCAACCTGAACACTACTGTTCGCAAACAGGAAGTTGGTGGGTTTGGCCGACCACCCTCCGTAGTGTCCTTGAAGAACTCTCACACGTCGACTATTGCTGCACCTCATCAACAGGCGTACAACATTAAGCCACCATATAGATGCTACATGGCTCATCTCCTGTCTCTCAGCTGGATGCTCCAGTCCCATGAATTCTCCGCATACGAGGCATTGAGCCAACAATATGAGCGAGACACCTAGCAGGCCATTACCAAGTCTGATCTGGTCAGCCTCTCTCTTGGTCAGGGCAGGAAGCCCCTGTGGCATTTGCCTAGTGCGCAGCACCCGTGGTGTCTGTGTTGTGAGCGATTTTACATATCTAGCAAGCGACCAAGTCTCACATGGAGGTCCTGCAAAAATGACTTGGACCCACCCAGCCTTCAAAGCCTTCAGTAGAAAGTCCAGCGTTTGCCTTCTAAGCAGGTCTCCCTTCTTCTCATGATATATGATATCAATGGAGATGGTGACAAATGCTTCCTTCTCTAAATAGTGTTGTAGGTCATATTGCCTCCTCTGTCCGGAGAACAGATGTGCCGCCACTCGGACTTTGTAGGCAATCATCCGTGGTACCTGAACGTTTAACTTAGACATCATGTAGCTTCCTTCTGAAGTATCTGATGTACTTTTTCAAGAGGATGCTGCGCTGGTACTCCTTTTAGCAGCCAAAACAGTCGTAGAATCTCTTCGGGATAGAGGAAGGTATCCAGCGTTGCCATACGAAGGGCTTCAATCCTGCCCTCAATGTCAACCTCTGTAGACTATGCTGCATTCCATCTTCGAATCAGGTCCTGTTCTTCCTGGTCATGTAATCCTCCAACCCAGATAGCATCTGGCTCACGTGCTAGAGGTCCTTCAGCCTGAAAGTAAACAGGGTGCCATTCCCCGGTATTGGGTTTGGCTGCTTTACTGTTGACTCCCGGATGCACTTGTCCCTTAGGACCTGCATATAGTACTGCTTACATCGCCTACTCCGCTTGACATGGTTGAACAGCTCCACATATCCTGCATAGTGGCGTAAACAACATTCACATTGAGACCCTTCTACGTAGTATCTCATATCAGCACATCTTTCATGTTTCTTGAAAGCGTGCACCGTCAGGGCCGCCGGCCCCTGAAACTGCTTCCGACATTTAAGGCAAAAGTACTGCGTCTGAACCCTCTCAGCTGTGATATTACCAAAGTCGGACTTAAGAATAGGATAAAATAAACAACCTTGGCGCATTGATTCGCTGGTTTGTCCTTTTTGCGGGTCTTGGAGCCCGTGAGGCCATGCTCTTAAACAAGCAGCGGGAGCTTCAAAGCTGAAGCTGGTTGAAAAGTCGACCACGGATGCTGGCGCGTGTCACTCACCTGGGAGAGTTGATGGGAGGATTCAAGCCATGTTGACAAGTGTTGACAGGAAGAAGTTTCATACGTTCACACTTGTTTGCAGTGAGTTTGCTCTAGTAGATGGTTCACGACAGACAATGTGGGAACCCGCAGAAATGCCTCCGGAATTCCAGCCCATCGCGAAGACCTGACAAGGCTCCCGCAAGCGGACCTTTGAAAAGCCCGCTTCGGACACCTTTGACTGACCATCGAAGCAGTAAAAAGGCTTGAAAAGGTGATGCCAAGCTTCATGCACTATGCTGGCTTGTTGGACCAAAGAAAGGTTGCTATTTCACCGGTGCAGTACCAGTATGGGTGTATTCCTAAATCAACAAAAGGAGCCAGGACCAAATGAATGTTCGACACAGTGTTCTTGTGGATGTTATTTAAATCGTTTTGTGACGTCATATTGACATAGATGGAAGAAATTTTCTGTTCAGTATTTTGAGGAGACCCTCAGTGTGCTACTTGTTTTCTTCCCATCAGTCAGGCTGGGGCGTCCGTCGTTCAATACACACCCATTTTGCTGCAAGTAGAATAGGGAACCTCCAAAGGCACCCCTTGTAATCCTGACATCCGAAGAAGGAAAAACAAAACAACATATAAATACATATATACACATATAATATATATATATATTATTGTATGTATAATCTACACATCTTAGAAAATCATTCCAAAACCAAATCCCTTTCTAGCTTCCCAACCCTTCCTTCTTGCAACTTCTTGCTCCGCCACCTACGAACCGTTTGGAAGCCGCCAGGCTCCCTACTGGCCACAGAGGTCTGCAAGGTGGGCGGTACCTCCGGTTTGCTCGTCATGCAGGCGCAGTCGCCACGCAGTCGGCGGATTCCGGAAAAACATCCGCGCGAGCCCCGTGATTCCGGCGCAGTCGGGTGCCACCGCGGTCTTTCTCGAAGCTGGATGCCGGATGGGTCTTCGGGGAGCGGCTCTTTTGGGGGTTCAGATGCTGCAGTTTTATCATTTGTGTGTGTGTCCCATGGCCAGAACAGATGCTGCAGTTTTGTGGGAAAGGGTAACCCAACCTAACCATCGGAACCAAAGCTGCCGAAAAGAAAAAAAAAAAAAAAGAAGATCGACTGGTTGCTGGTGAATGGGTGCTTTGATCCTCTTGATTCGGGCCCGTTTGGACCAAGTCAAGATGGACTCAAGCTCGAGGACGACCGGGGACGAATCCTCCAAGCCACAGGACATTTGTGAGGAACAGATGTTGACCAGGTTTCCATGCCACCAGGCCCATCAAGACCGCTCCCGCACACACGGGGTAGGCAGGTGCCTTTGAGGCCGATCAACCTGGGTAGGTTGACCATGTCTGGTAAGTCTTTTCCGTTCATGTTGGGCGGTCAACTAGGGTCCTCCGGTTTGGACTCACAGCCCCACTCAGACTCCGAGGCTTTGACTGTGGGGTGTGTTTCTTTCTCACCTGATTTCTGAAGTTCTTGCATCAGGCATAAGCTTAGATGCGATAGATAATTTCTTTATAGACTAGTATCAATAATTATTATCCAGCAATATCTCATGGGCTGATGAGGTTCTGAGGTACTGAAAAGAAAAAAAGGCTGCTCAAATCGTCAGACTTCCTTTGGCACATCCATGTTGCTCAAAAGAGGATAGGTATGGATAGGTCAAAATCCCTGGTAGGTTGACCAGGTCAACCAAGGTATCCTGGTGCCATGACCCACAGCCAAATCACTGGTGTTTTTCTTCGCCCATGCCGTTTTTGTGGGGCTCGGATTACTGCCGTGACCGGCGTGCACGATCGGTCGGAAACAGGCGGTGGCTTTGGTGGTGATTGGAGGATTGGCTGCTTGTTCGCCTACAAAAGCTGCGTGATGTATATCTTATATATATAGAGATATAGATCTACAGGCCATGCACATCATGCACCAAGCAATCGTTTGTTCCGGGGAAAAATCCTTTGACATCTAAGAACTTGAGTTTGTCGAAGTGAAAGATCATTCCAGGTTCGTTGAGTTTGGTATATCCCCACGTCACCTTCATTTTGCACCTTCGCTGCCTTCCCTTCACTGCCGTCCCTTGAAAACCTCACAGAGGGGAGAACTCTTAGGTCCAAGCACCGAATGTGTGGGCGGTCAATTCGAAAGTAACAGCACAAAACGCATGTGACATAGGTCCTGAACTTTGAGGCGCACGTGACATGGCTCTCTAAATGATGCCGAGATTGATACCCGTTTTTTGTGTTCTTCTCGATAGATTGAAAACCATTCTGCTGTTTGGCTGGTTGCATGCACGAGAAGGCAGAAATATCAGAAGTCTTGCGCCCTGATACTGTACTTTTTTGATGCTGTGGTGTATCCCCATACATTGGCAGCATACATACAGTACAGTGAATACCTTCTTATGAGAAAAAGAACTGAGTCTCTCGTTTCTCCCAACCTCTTCGTACCAGGAACTTGGCCCAGCTCCACCGGTCCACCGTTCCGGGGCTCCGAGCATCGAACCTCCAGAGGCTCGAACACCCGCGTGGCGTTGGGGCACCCGAGGTCTGGATCGCCTGTGTCCTGGCCAGCCGCGCGCCGGCCACGGAAGATGCTCCGGCAGAGGGCTCGGCACGGGAGGCGTTGACCTCGATGCAGCCAGTGGCTCGGCGCATCGGGTTGATGTGTTGAAAGGCAGTGGCTCGGCGCATAGGTTCTGACCATGAAAGAGGAAGGCAGGGTGGGTTGAAAGTTTCAAGTTTTTAGAGTTCAAACTCCTTTTTGCTCAAACAGATGAACAGATGTGGCTTTCTTCGTGTTTCCGCCCCAGGTCAGGAGTCCACCCGTCTCTCTCTTGGGTTTTGGGCGATGTTCGGATGATTTTGTGTTCCCGAACTGGGTAAATCCAGGTGATGTACCCCTAGAATAGGGCATATGTGGTGAGTTCTTGTTTCGGCTTCCGAAACAAGCCAATGCAAGCATACAAGTTGAAGACGTTGCCTCCCTTCATCTTCTTTCCGTTTGGTTCTTTTTGGGCCCTCTTAAAGCCTGGCTGGGGTCAACATGCATGTCAGCCGGACTAGCGGAGGATCTGACCCTGCAAGGGTTGAGACGGAGACCAATCTCAGTTGAGACAACCAGGCTTTGCATGAACTTCAACTGGGATTGGACTTCAGCTGGGTTCCACCCAAATTTCCCCATGCGTAGGACCCCCAATGTGTAGGCAATCATCTATTTCAGCATTTGGCCTTTTCGCGCGCCCTCACTGTCCCCGTTTCTGGCCCATCGTGCGGCTGGCCTCTTCTGTCTTATCTCGTCCGCACCGATGCCCCACGAGGTTGCAGAGCAAGCCTTGCGACTTGAAGGTCGGGTCCCTTTTTTACACCGAGGACAGTTCTTCTGACCGAGGACAAGCTCCGAGAAAGCTAAGGATGCATGGTATGTCAAGGCAACGACTTGGTATGTCAAGGATCTCAACATATCTCAACAGTCTCAACATGTCTCAACTGCAATAAAGTCTCGTTCATTTGACAACGTTGCCTCTGGTCACATGTTCGTTGCTTTTGGGTCCGGGTTCTGAAGTATGTCATGGACCCCCCTTCCGACATTTGTCGGACATGTAGGTAGCGAGCAGTTCTTTCGGGAGGCCAGAGACAGAAGAAGAATCGAGTGTTCACCTGAGACCGCTCTCCATGGACCTTCAAAACATGGCTAAAAAGAGGTCAATGTTTTTATGACTTGTTGGTGGGAGTCCTTTTGCAGACTTTGTTTCGTCCCACTACTTGCAAGGTAATGTTGATCATTGTGTTGAAATGATTGGGAAGATGAAGCCTTTTCATCCCTCTTCTTCTCCTGGCAACGGGCAAAGAGCCAAGATTGAAGCAAAGTCAACTTCGATGCGGCCAAACTCTTGTTCCCCAAGCTGTACCGGTGCTTTTGTTGGAGGTCCTTGTGCCATCAACACCTGGTGTTTGTGCTGTAAAAGCTCATGCAACAAGTCCACCAAGTCTTGGTCGATGAACCGCCTGTATATGATTCCCAGACACTCCATGTATGCCATATATGCCACCCCAATGACCCCCTGTCAACCACCCCTGGCCTGATTGGCAGTCCAGACTGGCAGTACACGTCGTGTCTGGGAGTTGTTCCTGGGGACTTCCGGTTGAAACATCTACTCCACCAGCGTCCCGTTGTGTCGCAGGCGCAGGCGAGGCCAGCGTTGTGCCGGCACGGCCCAACGGCTGTGTGCGGGGCATGCGCGCGGTGGTGCAGAAGCTCTGGGAAGCCGTGGAAGGAATTGCCGCTGGGCGGAAAGCAGGTGTTTTATGGAGAGAATGTGGAAGGAAAAACCACGGACCTTTTGAAGTTGGATGAGTCTAATTCAGATGTTTTACATGCAACTTGGCTAAGAGCTTTGGGTCCAACAAAGTCTTGAGTGATCTCAAAGTCCACCGGTGCAGGGACAAAACCGTGCGGAGCTTTGCATAAGAATGGTTTATCCACTCTGAGTGAATGGGCTACCTCGTAATTGGCAGAGTTTTCATGTTTGAGTCCACTCGGAAACATGTCATTTCAATGATGTTCCTTGTTAGAGTCAAGGATCCTTGACGTACCCATGACAGAAGAAAAGAACGAGAAAGAAAGAAAGAAAGAAAGGACGAAAGAAAGAAAGAAAGAAAGAACGAAAGAAAGAAAGAAAGAGAGAAGCAGTGGTGTTCTGTTGTGTGTGTGCATGTGTGTGTACACATGTATGTGTGTGTGCATGTGCTGTTCTAGTCCAGATGTGACTTGTACCCTGGACTAGTGTCCTCCTCAAACAGCATGGAAAGCGCGCCATTTGTGCGGGAAGTGATCAGTTTTCAGGGTTCCATCTTCGACTGCCACGCTTTTGGGGGAGAGTAGTGCTTGTGCTTAGGAAGTATTTGATGTTCACCTGTTCCTGGTGTGATTGGGGTAGTGACTGTGTGTGTCTCCGGTTCAGAGCCCCATTTGTTCAGTGACATTTCTGCAGGTTCCGGTGGAGAATGAAGCAGGTGCATCCTCTTGGTTTGGTGCAAGTTATATTGACATCAGAACTCTGCTCCCTTGACCATGCCCCATGTAGTTTCCCGCAAACCAATCTTCTCGCGTGTCACTCATTGGGGTGCAGTCCAAAGTGAAGTCCGAGTTGGACAGAATTCTTGGCAATGGACCCCAGCAGCGAAAAGAGCCGGGCAAAGGTCAACAGCTGAGCAACTGAAGGTCCATCACCCCACCGATACGACCGAGTTGACAGAGAAGACGGTCCAACCTTTGAGACCAGGTGCAACGACCATCCAGAAGTATCCAAAAGCAGGCACTTGTTTCTAATAGCTTTTTGTTACTACCAGTAAGGCACCTGTTACTACTAGCGTGGCACTTGTTGCTAGCAGCTGGTGCCCTGCTTTTTTTCGGGTGCCCTGCTCCGGTGCCTGAATTTGGTTCACGGACCACCACAGAAAGCACCCACGCACCGTGTGTCGCGGTGTTTCGTCCTGCGCAGATCTTGATCCTCACGAAGCCCTACGTGGCGGGGATCTTCTGGGTGGCTTGCGCTCATCTGGTGCCTCGAGTGCTGCTGGACTATCAAGGCACGTCGCTCACGAACGAGACCTGGCAGAGAGACTTGTTCGGGGAGTTGCTGCGCGTTGAGCTGTAAGGTAGCTCTCCTGCACAGGTAGCGAGATCGTAAGCAGACCGCCAGTGGTGTGCAACATCCATTTTTGGAGGATGAATCAGCACCTGATCTTCTACCAGCCATTATTTGGGAGTATTTTAGGGTGTCGTTGGCAGGATCCAAACCCTAGCAAAGGCTGTGTTTCTTGGCCCCTTCTGCTTGAATGCGGTCTCCCTTTCCACTTGAGATTGATCTTCTGTATGGCCCAATCTCCGCAAACGAACTTTTTACAGTGGCGCTCAACCACTCCGACGTTCGGTTGAGGGCGGACTTAGTCATTTTCGAGTCCTCTGCAGTACCTGACCACCAACCCTATATATAGATATTTGAACCCTCCAGAGGCCCAGAGGAAACTTGCCAAGGATATTGTGCGGTTGTATCCATTTGTAACCCTTCAAACCTTGCTTTTCTTTATGCATGCATGAACTTTTGAATGCATAAATTGAAAGCACTTTTCGTTCGTTCATTCGCGTGATAGCATACCAACTTCAATTGACTTTTCACATGGTATTGCTGTAGCGGTTTCGTGCATGTTTCATTGTTTACCGTGTTGTTGTACATTCTACCCATGTTCGAGCAGAAGTGTTCTCTTGCTGGAATGCCTTGGGTTGCAAAACGCATAAATGCGTACCTGGAGACGCTCCCCTTGTCCGTGCACAAATTCAAGTTGGACGCCAGCAACTGTGATGCCAACCTTGTTCCAGAACTGATCAGTGCCAGCAACTATTTGGTGTCTGAAGATTTGGAGGGAGCAACAGAGGAGGAGCGACGCAACTATTTCAATGCACTGGAAAGAAGTTCAGCTGATCAACGTGTTGCAGTCATCAAGGGAACACACACCGGCGTGCTGCATCCCAAGCTGAAAGGTGGGGGAACAGGTATCATTGGGACTTTCAATCAGACTAACAATGCTGTTCAGGTCGCCTACACTGATGCACTTGCCATCTCAGAGAATGTCACACTCGAAGAGGCGGCTCGACTTCTGCAAGGTGGATGGGGCGGAGATGACACATTCCATGGTGCAGACAGATACATCAATCTGTATCGCTTTGTTGAAACTGTGCGACAGCGCTGGAACCTGCCCGTCAAGGTTGAATGGCGATCTCCTCGACATGGTTGGACCCAAACTAGGTCGGGGTCAAGATGTTGGGCTACGAGTGTCTTCCGACAGAAGCCATTAGACCTGGAGCGGGCTGGAATTGCGGACGGACCCACTGCTCCAAAACACGGATGGCGGCGCATCACTGACAAGGCCCTCATGCGATTCGCACCGTATCAACCTCGCGGAGCTGGCGGGGATACCATGAAGCAAAGAGATCAGAGCTGGAGGCTTTTATGCATCAGCCCACCTACAATCTGGTCCGAGATCAGCTGGTGGAATTGCGCAGAAGTTGGAGCAGATTAGGTCCGGCGGCCAGAGAGTTCATGAAAAGGCGGCCCATACAGAGCGACACCCATCTCGACACGAACACAGTGCGCCAAACCTTGTTTTGGACCATCCAACCGACCGCAGGGTCCCGTAAGTATAACTTGGCCGGCCAACCAGTGCTCGACATTTTCCCATGGCAATTGACCAGGTTTGGATTGCAAGACCAAAGCCTCAGAACGTGGGCCGATACACGGGGATCGTAGCTACGCGATCCATTGCCGAAGCTGTCTTTACTTCTCAACTCTTGACCGACATTAGAACACACAATCTTGACATCGACTCCATCGCTGAGTACTTGCATCAACAGTCGGGACAACCCGTCGCAAATAAAACAACAGAAGCTAAGACGTTCATGACTCCATTGATAGCAAAACTAACGGAGTTTCTCCAAACACTCACCCCTCCTGCAGGCGAGGGCACAGCATTGCGCCGACTTCAACAGCAAACCGACAAACTCCATCAGCAAGAGAGCGAATTACAGAGAGCCAGAGACAAACTCCGCACTCACGGCATTGGCCTCACACCCACCAAGCCCTCCAGTACCACACCTCCACCTGCTGCCACAACACTACCACTCACAGCACCCACTTCCTACCCACCCACTTCGCTGGCCATTCTCAACCTCACATCCCAAACCCTTCAAAACAACTACCCAGCCAAATTTGCTCAGGCATCCAGAAGTGGTTCAAAACATTGCCACCTGCAACACAAACCCAAGCCAACGACATCCTCCAGATCCTTTGTGACGAACGCATCACAAAAGAACAGCTCCAAGAAGCGGCAACAAGATACGGACTGCCACAAACTCCCTCCCAAAGCTCTTTAGCATTTGGTCGCCGCCGGCTCAGCCCTCGCGGCCTGACTCTGTCTCCAAGCCCAGCAACAACCATCTCACAAACTCCTACAACTCCTTTCCACCCTCCTCACTACACTTTCTCATTTTGTACACTTCAGACCTCATATCGACAAAGCACAGACCATTTTTGCCATTTGCCTAATTACCATTACAACAACTTTTCCCAACCCAATGCAGCTACGTAAAACTCCTTTACAACCAACATGTCTCCACCCATCAATACCACCAACACGGACACACTTACATTGGCTCTTCAGGCATCGGCATAGCTAAAAGAGAATACAACCGTCACGCCAAACTCAAGCAACTTCAACACAATCACCCCATTTCTGCTGAACTGTCACTACGATACTGGCACTCCCAGAAAACACTACACCACTACAGCACTCTCTACCTCTTTCACCACGACACCTTCCAGGATTGGCAACCAACACTTAATTGGCCTTACATCCAACGACATTTACATTTGAAGGCTTCTAAATGCCAGTTTACAAAACATCGCACTCAATTCACACGCATGGCTACCCACAAACGACTTGTCCAACGACTGCGCCGCAGACACCACACCACCTTACAACCCAACCTACACACATCCCAACGTCTCCATGCCCTCACTGTTCTACGAGAACTCAGCAAACACACCCGTTCCTCCTTCGCCATCCGCAGCGGTCGCTACACACATCTTGAAATCGATGCTTTCCGCCAAATGGCCGCCAGCCTCGAAGAACCTGATCGTTCTCGAGTTCTCCGCCTGATCAAATCAGCTCTCACTTTTCGCAACCCTACCATCCCCAAGTCCAACAAGCCGTTTACCATTCCATTCCTTGCCCACACAACATTCCAACGAGACACTGAGCAATGGCTACGCTCCCTGGTCAAGCACCACTTTCACCATGTTATTCCGTTTCACCCACCCACCAGCCGCATCCGCCAAGCAGCACACAAGACACTCCGATCCAAACCATACAATCACAAACAGTGGGAAGATCACTTCTCATCCCAACCCACCGCACAAGACATGCCTTGCAGCTGCCAACACATGAATTCTTTCCTTCATGACCCTGACAACAGTCCACTTCACGATGGCCACTACGTGCTCACTCTCGGCGACTTATCCCTACCGTCCCATTTGCTGCTTTTTCTACAAGCCAACATGAACAGCGCCTACTTTCCCACAAAAAAACAATACTTTCAACGCTTCACCTCCACAAACACACAATGGCTACGACATCATGGACTTCCAACAGCACTACACCAACACAGCAAAACCTTCCTACAACACCAATGGCGCCACCACATCAGCAGTATCCGTCACTCTCCACGCTTCACCTCCCGTAACATCACTCAGCTGCGAGAGTTTCTCACCGACAAACTACTGCTGCATCACGCTGACCACGAATTACAAAACCTGCGCATCTTCTGCCCACAACATTACTTCCATGGATGCCTTCCCACATGGAACACACCACAACTTTTCAACCCACTCCCACACCTGACAGACGACCAACTGCAACCCCTGCTTACCAAATCCTTTTCCGCACACTTACGACGACCCTATCCATAGGGATTTCGCAAACAATTTTATACACCACACGGAGTTGTCTTCCTTAAGCAGAAGAAGTCATGGAGAAAGGGTCGTACAGTGATCAGCTATTTTCGGTCCATTGCAGGCACTCTGCTGCGAGCCACATCCAAAGCTCTGGACATTATGCTTTTGCAGCTACTCCCTCAGCACCCTGGACAACTATCCATCCCCAAACTTTGGAAGCACCTCCACACTCATTTCCGTCACACCCCACACGACATCCACCTCACAGCCATCAATGACAACCTTGTCGGCTTTTTCAACAGTGTACCACAACAACGCTTAGTTGACGCAGTCATCAGCCTCTGCAACCGCCGGCACCTTCACCATGCAACTACCACCCTCACCATTGATATGCACTCCACCGGCAACCCCATACAACACTCTCACATTGGCAGACATTACATCCACCACCCACAAGAACGCACCCTCGACACAGCTCACATTCCCCTGATCTTTCAACAAGCACTCCACTCATGCATCTTTCAAGCATGTTACACTTACTTTCAACAGATACAAGGAGCAGGCATGGGCAGCCAACTTTCCCCTGCCCTATGCAACGTAGCCATCACTCTCATCGAACATGCCTGGCGTGACACATACCACACTTTCCTCCAACAGCCCAGCCTCCACCTCTTCAACACACGATACGTCGACAACAGATACATTTTGCTCAACCACAACTTCATTCATTCATTGCCCATCGCAACACTCGCCCATCCAGAGTTTTACGGACACCCAGTTGAGATCGAAGCAGTAGAGGATGACCATCTCCTTGGTTTCCTCATCAATCCACAAGCACGAACAATCACCTTTCAACTTCCCACTCATCCTTGGCAGATACGTGACAATCACTCAGCAGGAAGCCACAGATTGAGACTTTCCGGTCTCCAATCACGACATCACGCATTGTTTGCGATTTACCATAGAGTGCGGTAGAACGTTGCAGACGCCAATGTTTGACCTTGGTTCGCTGTGTTTTCGTTGGCCACGCGGGCATCATCTCGAGCAAGAGCACTTCGAGCGCCATCCCCCCAGTTGGCTGCAGACGGGTTTCAAGGTTTTGGGTCAGGTTTAACTTCTGCTTGCTGTAGAAATTCTGAGAGTCAGCGCCTGACTTTAGCATCAATTTTCCCATCCTGTTGGAGCACTTTCGCCTCAAAGAAAAATCTAAAAGTTTGAGCAAACATATTTGCATCCAGAGACCACTTGCTCTACCGGTATCTAAACCAATTCTAGGAGTCAACGTCCTGTTCGTTCTTTCTGCGGCGTCGAAACTTTCAAAAAATGGTGCTCAGGAGCGATGGCCAAAGTCGGTTCCTGGAAACAAGGACAAGTGTCCTGGCTGAATCAAGTTGACCATGGCTATCGTAATCCCCGGGTCTCGGCTGCGCATGACGACCAGGGCCTGCCCGTGGAGACCCTCGACTCGAAATCTCCAAGATTGGCTTTTGTTTTTCCCAGCAGGGCCTCATACAGAGCTGAAACGGGGGTCTTGCCGATTTGAGACTTTTTGAGGGAGTACACAAGCGATACAAGCGGAGGGACTTACGGGACCAAAAACGGCCAGAAAACTTCACAGAGGTAAACAAAGCTTTGTAGAGACTCAAAGAAGCACGAGCCCGGTACAGTTTAACATAAAACAGCGCTCACTTGACTCAAGTACAATTAAAACTTAAAACCATACACCGATTCCAAAAGCTGAGTTGGCATCTTCCAACATCAATTCGGTGGCCATGTGGCACGGTCGATATCCCTGTATTTGGATGTTGCCTCAATGTGTATTGACTCTTGTCCATACACTATGACTTGGAATGGAGC
The DNA here is from genome assembly GCA_963970005.1 of Durusdinium trenchii. Classification (NCBI taxonomy): domain Eukaryota; class Dinophyceae; order Suessiales; family Symbiodiniaceae; genus Durusdinium; species Durusdinium trenchii. The sequence continues at coordinate 32,095 of CAXAMN010013525.1, read as the reverse complement.
GTGACATATACACTGAAGACCCGTAAAGAATTGGACGATAGTGACGATACTTGTTTGGCTGATGTCATTTATCCAGACATTGTCCCCCCTATGTCCCCTTCTCGATTTCTGGTCTTTCCAGTTGCCGCTTTTCTGTCTCGCGCAGGCATTTCGTCGGGTGTGCAGGTCCAAAAAGATGGTTTTCCTCTCGGATCGGCTTTGGATCCGGGTGACGCGGGTGACGCGGGTGGATCCAGGCAGACCTCCTTCTTTGCCTGGTGCAATGTGGCGAACACCGTCGGCACCGGCCTGTGCCACGGCGGAAAACACGACGAACACCGATCTCCGATCCGGAGAAAAGGACGAAGATGAGAACGAAGAAGGGTACCCCAGAGTTGTTATTACCTCTTGCTTGATACCTCTTGTTTGAGAAGTTGCTTAGGGTTTGGGGAGGTAAAACCACCTCTCAAGATGTAGTTAGATCCCTAGAGTTTTGAGTGAAATCGCACAAGCTGCTCGTTTGGAGCTGGTGCAATTTCTGGATCCACTCTGGAGTGCACGGCCACCGAGGCTTTCACTGTGTGGCTTGCGTAGCTTGGTGGAGCGTGGCTTGGCGAGTCTGGCTGGTCAGTTTTGGGAATGAGACAGAAGGACTGAAAAGCCAAACGATGTGGGGGTACTGATTTACTATATAAGATTATACTGTATATATATAAGTCTATATTATATAAGCCAAAACTGTTAACCGAAAACTGTTAACCGAAATACAACCGGCTCCAAATCAGATGGATATTTAGTGTTGGTTTTGTGGTTTGGTGATTTCGGCACCCGCAGCCAAAGGACTTTGGTGAACATCTATATCCCGAATCTGAAGACTGAGAGTTGTAAGTTGGGTCGTCTACCTTAAGTTTCTATGTTGAGAGCTCCGGGAATGTAAACAATATAGCAGCATAGCAATGATAGGGGAAATGTCAGACAGCTGTTCCGGGAACCCACCTCTTCAAAGGGTTCTTGAAGTCAAGGAACGAGAGCTTTTCTAGACAAGACCGGGAGGCCTTAACAAGGGTGTTGAGAGGGGAGGAGACTTCCTCAAAAAACCCACCAGTGCCCTGACTGTGGTCGAGTCGTGGCTTGGAAGCCGGGCTTGACGTGAAAATGGAAGAAGGCACATTCACATGAACGAGTCCATTTGACTATGACAGCTCATAGGGTGCTACATGAGTAAATAGATTCTTTGTGGGGCAGCTGGATTGGATTCTCAGATGAGGTCCCACCAAGCCTCGACTCCATCTACAAGCATCATATTCTCGCCACCCTAGAGACGGCACGGCCAGAAAGTGTAAAGAATCAAAACTGATGAACTGATGAACCGTTTTTCGCCCCTCCCATCAGTTGTCCGCTCATGACCACCGTATTCCGAACAAGGTTTTCTTGCTTCCCCAGGCCCCAGGAACCCAACTGTTTATGTTGCACAACTGTGTTTTGGGAACTTGTGACAACTTTCATTCAAGCACAACCCAGGACCTTCAAAGTGCCTTTTTGAGATCCCAGATGAAGTCAGTCCCTGAACAGGTCACTTAGAGACTAAAAAGAGGTCACTTTGAAGATCCTGGTCCTGGATCACCCCTTTACTTGTATCAGCCTGTAGATAGCATATGTTAAACTCCGACCGCTCGAAAAAGCAGCAGGATACTTGACTTGGAAAACTGCACTGATACTTTAGAATCTTCCACGTCTTGGCATCTTCCATAATACTTTGTCAATTTCTCCAGGATGATTCTATTTACATATATCCTCCCACCCAATAGTCCAAGGGCCCAACCATAGGTGTGATCCCTGTTCACCGTTGTGATCTGAAAACCTCTTGACAGGGGGAGGTTCCTACCTTTGGGGAGTCAGCTTCAGGCGGCGGCCTTTCATTGACCTTGGTGATTTTGCCCTTCGCCATGGCGCGGTTCTCGGCCGCCGAACCACCGATGGTTGGAGGGTGACGTGTGTTTCACCGGGTGAGTGCACTGGGTATGCATACACCTGTCATCAGATTGGGCAATCCTAGCAACTATACACAAGTAGCATCGTAACACCAAAATGCATCGAAATGCTCAAGTATTTGCCGTTGTCTGAATGTACGTTACATCTTGCAGCAGAAAGGAATCTGTTCTTTCTAGGGTTTGTGACAGCCCCAGATGACCTGCATCCGATCCTCTACCTCAATCCAACTCCTATATGGGTCAAGGCTGCTGGATGGATGAATCGCTCGACTTACTTTAAGAACTTCTGACCAACACTTGCCTAGAAGCCATTTGCCCAAAGAATTCAGAAATCCTAGGAGTTTCAAGCACAACACCTTTGGGAACTGGAGGGTGTGAACCCTATGAACCAGGGGCTCCAAGGTTTCTGTATGCTGCAAAAAGACCTAATAAGGGTGTGGTTAAATGGGGGACCCATGCCTCCTGACCCATGCCTTCCCAACCACGCCTTCCACGCCTCAGTTGGGCTCGGTGCTACTGGTGTGCTTCCACCATGAGTTCTGGACGGTGCAAGCGGTCCTGGTGCTGGTGAACGTGGTGCAGTACGCGCTCAATGGACCCAGCCGATGCTCGGTTTGTTCCTCTTTGGAAAACTACCCTTCACTGAGTCGCCTGAGTGGACTCTGGCCGTTCAAGCGCTGCCAAAACCAGTCCGGAAACCAAGGATTGGTAGGATGGGCATCCTCTCCATTGCTGCAAGAGGGGTCACTGAAAAACCACCAAAAGACCTGGTTTCCTCGTCCAAGAGCCGAGTTTGGTTGGAGGAAAGTCATCGATATCATGTGTCATGGTTTGTGAGTTTCCTAGCAGTGAGTGAGTTTTAACTTGAAACCCCTGCATTCACAGTTGGTCAGTTGGCTTCCAATCACTGTGCAGAGAGGTTTGCCAGTACATGGACACTAAAAAGGCATTAAATAACAAAGTTCCTTTTCACCCAAAATGGAGTCCCTTTTCGACATACACCCGTGACGATGCTCTTGGGATCGAGCCAGGAGAGATGCTCTACGTTCGAACCTCCAAAGACATCAAGTACAAGGCCAAGAGTTGGTCCGACATGCTTCTCGGCTGGGAGGGACGGTCGGTGTGGCATCAGTTGGTGCGTGGTTTGTCATGTTTGTCTACAGCCAGTACTGTGAAGAGAACGTTCAGTTGTAGAACAGCAGCAGTGTACAACTGAACGTTCAGTTGTAGATGCTACGAGAAGAATGCCATGTGTTTGCGAATGTGGTTCTATGATGACACCCACTTGTAGGGTATGTCATTGTGCCAGGTGTGCCACGTTCCATTGATTGTCTAGGATTTCTTTTATACCTGTCCAGCCGACTTATTTCTTTGGCTTCGGAGCAAAATGGAACAAGTGCCCTGGGTCGGTTGTGTTGGGTGTCTTTGGCTTCGGTGGGCCGATCAATTTCGCTTTCGCAAGGTATGGCAATTTCCTGCAGAAGTTCATCGCTGCGCAGATCAATCTTCACATCAATCGCGAGCAGGATGCCATGTTTACATCATAGATTTGCCCTTAAATTGATGTTTGATCCCAGACGTATGTGTTGGGAGGTATGTGTTGGGAGGCTCCAACCCCTGTTGGTTGCTGTTTTTTCCACAATGGAAGAGGGGTGGCACTTGAAGACGTTCAATAACGTGACCGATGGGGAACATGTCTGCTACTCCGAAAAGTCACTCCAAGCAGAAAAGACCACTAAAACCACCAAAACATGCGGAAGTTTGATGTCGGGCTTTTCGACCCCAGACGGATGGTACCCCCACCCTCCAAGCATCTGGGCCGAAGAACTGCTGAAGAGCCCGCAGGATGCTTGCCAACCTCATTGCTTTAACGGCCTCTTCACCGGTGTCTTCACCACTGTTTGGGTGGCTGTTTGGGCCGTGATCGCAGGCGGAGCTGGGATCGGAAGGTGGATCGCAGAAGTCGGCGCATGCACTCTGACTATCTCTGACTCGGGTGTGCGTTGAAATAGGGAACCCCCCGAATTGGCTCCAGGGGTTTTCCTATTCCAATGCACACATCCATGGAAGTGGACCATCGGCTTGGATTAGCCCTGTCAACTGCTTGCCTATGTACAACTGCTTGCCTCATGGTTTCGTGGTGTACCTTCGACACCATGGGGCCAGTGGTGTGATCAGATATCAGTACTGTCAAGTTATCTCCTGCCTGTGGCAGATGAGTATATAATGAACATCAATCTATGCTTATAGGAACCTATTGGGCATGATCGTGGTCGCGCGGGCCCCCGCATACCCTTTACAGGCTTGCCAGGAACCCGCGGCTTCGCCGACCCACACAATAGATCTGGTCAAGTCCGAAATTCCAATTGGCGATTGACCTTCTGGGCTGGATGGTTGTGGTAAGGCATCATTCTTTGGGGCATGTAAGGAAAAGCCTCCCAGGCACAGGCAGAATTTGGGATAGTACATGATAGTACTAGCCCACACTAACAGTCAAAAAGAACCCTAGCAGTGTTCCGTGCAACCCCTAATGAATCTTCGACCTCAAAATGGCCCGAGGCTGGCCAGCTCACAGAGCTTCCACCTCGCTGTCCGCATCGCCTGTTCCACGTCGCGAGCGAGCGGCCGAACCGAGACATGCGGCGCGAGGCTGTTTGGGACGAAGACATGCGCAGCTTGTGGAGAAGAACGAGTTCATCCAATGAGGCGCCCCGGCTTTTCGTACCGGGTGCAGCTCTTCTGTCGATGTGAGCTGTGCGCAAGAAATGAAATCGGTTCATGCATGTGAGTTGGGATTAGGGGATTAAGCAGCGTACGATATATTTTGGAATGTGTTGTTTTTTTTTGTGGATCAAGAAACAGGCCCCGGGAATCGTGCTCGCTCTCTCTCTCTCTCTCTCTTTCTTTGTCTAGATTATCTAGGCCCTAGGCCTTGACCCCTTTTTGGGGCCCCGAGGATAGCGGCAGTGCCATCGGCTTCACAGGGCCCCACAAGTGTGTTCAGATGGACATCAGGGTCGACGGTCGAGGGCTCCATGGTCTTTCCATAGAAAGGTCTTCACCGCCAAATAGTACCAAGATACCATGGGATTGATCTACTTGTACTGAGAACCTCTGAGAACTGCTGTTCTTCATGCTTTTCATGGACATGTCATGCCAGTTGATGCTCCATGTTCGTCCAGATGCTTTCTTTTTTTAGGTTCGACTCCAGTGCTTTGCATGGGCTTCGCTCGCGAGGTAGCAACAAAACCTCTGAGATCTAGAGTAGTGAACGTGCTTGAGCAGTTGGCTCGCCAGAAGCAGTGCAATTGATTTGAACAGACATGAAGAACTTGACAACCCCTAGTTCACCACTCGATTGAAGACGATGGGGAAAGTGGAGACAAGCTTTGCCATAATTTGCCAAGCCTTAGAGACTGTGTCTCTTTGGTTTTTGGTGCACGAAACGCACCGGTTCAGCGAAGACGCGGAAAACATGGGCCTCCGCCAAGCTTGGAGGAACGAGACGAGACAAGTCTGGGTCCGACCCACATAGGCTGAAAACCCATGTGGAAAGCAAGGCGGTTTGAAAACCGAGGCATTGTCAAGACCCGTGAGGGAAATTGTATACTGAATACTGAGTAAGGAAACCGAACATATTTTACTGAGTATACTTATATACAGTAATACGTTTTTACTGAGTATCACATTCTTCAGTCAGGCCTTTGCTAACCATCATCATCTACTAGTACTGAACTGTTTGGTTCCGAAGTGTCCGACTGCTCTGGAATTGTGCAGATGAGGGTGGCAGCTGAATGTGTGTGTGCGGGCAGATTGAGGTTCTTAAAGTGGAGGCACGCACTTGACAAATGGATCTTCCGGCGGTTATCTACAGATACCCACCTTCAAAATGATCCAAAACGCCCCATGCTCAGTGGTATTTTGGACGATCATGTTTGTACACATTTGTACTCCAAGTAGGTGTCGCCATGCCTTGATATGCCTTGTGTTCTTTTTGTTCTCCACCCGTACTCAACTTCTTCACAGGCATCCGTTCCGTCACAGCCTTTTTTTTTTGGCACCGCCGTGGAGATCACAGCCACTCCGTCGAACCGGTGGAGGTCTCCATTCCGTCGCACCGGTCGCACCGGTCGCTGGTCTTTTGGACACCCTTGTTACTCGTCCGGTCTGGGAAAAGGACGAGTAAGCTTCACGTGGGTTTCACGTGTGTTTCCGGATGATCTTCATCAAGAAACCATTGGTCTTCGTCAAGAAAGAGCGGTGCCCACGGGTTCCACCACTGCCTCTCGGTCCACGGGTGCACCACTCGTCTACTTGATCGTCTGACCTCTCTGTGGTTGATCAGGAAGGGCCCGCCATTTGGACACTTTACTTAGACGACGACGACAACCACCACCATATACAGCAGACCACAGCACATCCCTATGCGAGATCAGTGACGCCCATGTTTTCGCGTGTCTTTTTGCCTGACCCGCTGGCGAAGTCTGGCTTGCTGTATGATTTTCGCCACACTTGGTGTGCCCAAAAAGGGAGTGAGGTGTTGAATGAGTGCTGGCTTTGGGGACTGTCAGGTGGCTGTTCCCGTAGGAATCGATGGCATATGCATTGCATGTCTCTTCCAAGACTTGTTTAAACCAAGTGATTTTTTGAATGTATTTGGGGATAGTTTGTGTTGATCAATCATCCATTGGCCGCTGGACAGCAAGTTGGTCCAGAACTGCCGTTCAACCCGGGTATTTCTTTGGGGGAATCTCTGGGCACAGTCTTTGAGAGGTATTTCTAGTTGAAGACTTACTTCTTAGTACCACTCTCTTGAGGCGGCCGATCTGATTTGGTACAACAAGGGGCGGGAAAAGGGGTCAGATGTACATGTTGCCCCCCAGAGAAGATGGTCGTCATCAGGGCCTTTTGGTGAGGTGAACCGAACCGCGTCAGGCCCCGCAGCCGTTGGGCCCCAGCAGTCGAAGATGATGAGATGTTCGACACCAAAGTGTAGATGGGAAAGTCAAGAGGCTGACCGTTCAATCCATCATGAGAAAAGAACCACTGGAGCATTTGCTTTGATCTGGATCTCGAAGTCTCCATATTTAGGTCGGCTTTTTTCTCCAGATCGCCAAGGGGAGAACGAGATAATATTTTGCGATCAATCTGATGCCACAGGAAGAGGTAGAAATGCCCAAGGGAGAGAAGCCCACCGAGGAGGACTGGACGCAAGGTGTGCCACCAACTCTTCTGGGTGGTGGTGTCAGATATTTTACGATTGTTTAAAGTTTAACCTTCACTTGAAGAGTTCAGCCAGGAGAGCGCTCAAATATCATCCCATGTTCAGCTTGTGATATGTTTATGCTCAACCTTTACTGGGGATGATTCAACCCAGTTGACTCATACTTGTCAAGCGAGTTGAAAGCACCAACCCGTCTTCCACGAATCGACTTTCTTTCCCGATTAGCAGCGTTGGTTTTTCGAATGAAAGAGCCTCACAAGTCCAACATCAAAACACAAAGGAACCACCAACAAAATCCCAGGTGTTCTGTGAAGAAGAACAATCATAGGAAAGGACCCTGTGGTGTTAATGTGGCAGAGAACGCCTTGCGTTTCAGCCCACCCACGGTCACGTCCTGCAGGAAAGCCAGCTGAGAGCCGCCCTGCGCCGGGGACGCCCAGTCCATCACTGTCACGGCGCAAAGGGCCAACGCACCGGTGGCAGCAGCCAACGAGAACACCGTACTAGTGATTTGAACATCGGAGAGCTTTTCTGAAGTTACGCAGTGGAGTTCGGAGCAGCACGCACTGCGACTGTTACTGTACCCAGTCACTGCTTAAATGACCTCCTCACTCCCAGTACCTCAAGTAGTCAAGACCGTTGGAAAATCCATCCAAACACTTTAGTTGGACCAGTTTTTGGTTCAAAGCATTGCGACTCTTCGTCATCTCCGATGCTTTGTGTCCAAAGAATTCCTGTGGTAACCGCCTGTGGTACCCTGAGCCGATGAAGATCTCCATGGTCGGTTTTGGGTGGCACTGGCCAACAAGAGGATGAGCTTGAGGAGAGAGTATGCTGAAGCCTCACATTTCACCGTTGTGGCTGTTGTGGTGTGGTTCCAAGCCACCAAACTGCAAAGAAAGCTTTACTACTCACTCGAAGTAAGAATGCTGCAGTATTTCAGTAGGTATCTTTTCTTGCTGGTGCCAACATGTTAAGCAAATGCAATGACAAGAATGAGCAATCAGCCTAGTGTTTTCGTGTTTTCTTGGAATGCAAACTCCATGAGTTCCCTTTTGACGGTGCCCCGCCTGCGTCGCGCAGCGTTGGGAAAACGCAGGCTGCGTGGGCTTTGCCTCAGGGGTCATCATCGGGCTGATCGTGTATGGCGTATTGCAGGCTGGGTGGACTGAAAAACTAGCCTTTGTTCACAGCACACGATTAGCAGGGAAGAGGAAGTAGCAAGGGAAGAGGTGTTGTACGTCCACAATCAGTTGTGAGTTTCTCCAAGTTACTTCCGAATCACTATCGTAGGAGAGAGGATGGGGTTACTTGCAGCTGATACAGAGCGGATACTAAAGAACCAATGCAAAAGGATTCAAACATATAAGGTGGAACCCATATCCTGAAAATTATATATATATATATTATATATAGCTGAACGCCCAAACAATCCGCACATCAAATGGATGTCCAACAAAGCCAGCGTCCACATTATTGGGTGTACCCTGAACCAAAGGTGATGGTTTTGACTCGCCACCAACTGACCCAGCTTTGGAACGATCGAAAAAAGGAGTGCTTGGCACGCAGTCTCGAGATCCCAAGACCATCGTGTAGGGGCTGAAAGAGCCAGGTGACCCCGTAAGGAAGGTGTTGGCAGTTAGCATTTGAAAGTTCCAGAAACCTTCAGAAGTGGTCCAAGTCACCAGGTGTACCAAGTTCCAAAGCCGCCCACACTAGCGGTGCCACAGGTTTTCCCGTGCACGCGGACCACCAGAGCCGGTTGACCGGCCTTCATGATTTTGGGGACTTCAAGTTCAAACTCTGCAAGCTGGCTTTGTATAGGTCACTACCAAGAAAGAACTCTACAACCACCTGGTTCCTTGTGTTTTTGGGCTTTGCACAAATGGCTGGCTGCTAACTTTGTCTCTTCATTCTTTAGAGAGAAACTATTCCAAATCATAATCAGTATATATAAGTGGGTTGAACCCTGGCCTTCAGAAGGCTCCCAGTTAGCATTCAAAGGGATCGATCCAGAACCCTTCGGCCTCCTAGCTCTATCATCGTCCACCACGGTCGAGATCGTCTTCGCACTTCCTACGACCACGTGACCGGGACTGCACCACAGGAGCGCATCATGTCCGAACCCTACGACAACGTGCCTTGGCCGAGCCTTTGATAGCCCCAAAAGGGTTCCTCTATGTTCCTCTAAAGGCAGATCCAGCGGAAGAAAACCTGCCTTTGAACTCACCATGGGTGAACTGGATGTGGCTGTGGGTCAAAACCTGCAGCCCCTTTCACCAGGGTAGGTGGACCTCCTTAGCCTGTAGGTCGTCCATTCTGTTCATTTTCTCTGGTCAACCAATGCACCCCGGTGCCATGACCAGTTCTGCCCATGTTCCTCCGGGTACGACGCGTTCGCGCGAACGGCACGGCAAGGGATGCCACGAACGAAGGATGGGGGTTGCCCCTGTCACATCCACTCACTGACTTGGGGACTCAAAAACACCCCGAGCTCTGTGACTTCTGGTGTTTTGATAAGATTAGAAAAGGTCGAATTCGTCCAAAGGGTTTTGTTGCTCATTGAAAAGAGCTTTACGACCATTGCTCCCCAAGGCCCTCCCCCATACTCCCCTCCGACTCTGATCGTGATCACCAAACCTTCCTGGCAGAGGGCCATGGCGAACGAGGTTTCGCCTGCGCCAATGGAAGGGTGGCCTTCAGGATGAGCAAGCAGGAATGACAATATGTTTCACGTTTGGTGGTGGCTGAGCAAACACCAGTGGTTTGAGCACTGGTCAGACTATCAACACATCACACGGCACAAGAAGATAACCCCCATGTTCATTATCAAGCAATCGCCCCACCCGCATTGTACATATAAATATACCTGTAGTATCGAGACATAGGTAGATACAAGAGATACAAGCATATATATATATATATGCACGTAGTCACGTAGCCCACTTTTACTTGCTCATCCACCTGGTGGTTGGATGGTGATTTACTAGTGTGCCAGTCCAATGTCGGACGAAGCTACATTCGATCCTGGCGGGCCACAGCCAGGGAAGCTTCCAATGTCAACCAACCACCAGAGTCGTTCAGTTTTTCCAACAGGAGTGGATCCAGGGTCACTGAAAATCTTGGGTATCAATGACTCAAGTACCTTTGCAAGATGCCATTTCCTAACACAGACTGTTTTTGTTATTGCGGGACTTGGGGAGCCGTACCACGCGACGTACCGCGACTCTTCGTCGACTCTCAGGAGATTTTCAGGACCTCCGTTTTCTTAGTCTTCATGAACCGCGTGGCCGCCATCTTGCCACTGGTTCTGAATGGTTTGGGCTTTGGGAAGTGGACGTGGGCTGATCCCAGTCCGAATGAAGTCCTGGCACACCGGATGCACCAAACCCTGTAAATGCCAGCTTTTTTGGACCAAACCCACTTCTAGAGAGGCAAATTTGTGCTGGGCCTGAGAAGGTGCGTGCGATTTATGGCGCTGCCAGCCCTTCTGTTTCTGATGGAAAGCAAATATGTTTCTGGTAACTTGAGCTGGAGTCATATGCCTTGAACAATCTAAGCTTGAGGGCCCGCTCTCCTTCGCGGTAGCGTTGGTGTTCTCCATGTGTTCTCGATGTACGAACGAGTCTTGCACCGTGTTTGGGAAAGGAAGTTCTGGGGATTGCATGCTGCAGTTGGGCGACCGAGAAGCCGGTACATGAAGCAATCAATTCGGACGGATGTGTCCCGTCTCTAACTGAAGACGTACTCGCTGGATTTCAACTGCCACCCTCTTCCAAAGTTGTGTGTTTGGATGTGTTTGGTGAAGCGTGGGTTCAGATTGTACTACTTGAGACATGCCCAGGCCCACATCTGTCCATGGTCTACTATAAATTGGATCATTTGGACGTCTCAGCAAAAGGGTAAGAGCTCCATCCTGATCTTGAACACCCCACACACACCCCGTCGACACATGCCAACCATATGTTCATCTTGTATAGAGAAAGATCCCATCAAGCTCTACCAAATCCCCCATTTTCATCGAAGGCACGGACGGCTTGAGCAGGGTGAGGGTGCAAAAGCACGGACGGCTTTGTATGTTGGTTATTTGGCTGGTTGGGCTGAGTGGGTTTTGGTATAACACGTAAAGTCAGCTAGACTGGTCGTTCAAAGGAATGATATGTGTTGAACAGTTGTGCCATCATCGACCTTCAAATGTCTTTCTTGTGGTGACCTTGTTTGTATACCTTAACTGATTGAATAGTACTTTCATTCAGTGGATCTCCGGACTTGAGCTTGCCAGTCAAAAAGTCCTCTCCGTTCGGAGCCACTCCACAGGGCAAACAGCCCCTACTTCGCAACAATCACTTGAGGTTTGCACTACTCATGGTGGCCATTCAGGGCGAAAGTTACAAAGCTTCTGTGAGGAGCTCAGCCAAACGTCCTCGCGCAATTCCCGCCTGAGACTGGCAGTCCAGGGCCCTTGGTTGGTCCAAAGTAGTTCAATCACTCTGAGGTGAGGGCCATGGATTTTGACCGAAACCCTACTGTGGGGGCCAAAGCCACTACCCCCAAAAGCACACGAGGTTGACATCTCAATGCACTCCTTCATTTTGGTGGGTGAAAGATCTCGACCCACTGCCATGCTTGCTTACTACTCTCAAAAGCAAGAAAAAAAACAGCAACACACCGAACTTCGGATGGTCAGCGACTCTCATACGTTTCGCCAACCCTTTCCCCAATGGAATTTGCGACACAAGTATGTACGTTGGCAAATTGTGTTTTTCACCAAGTGGATTAAAGTGGCACAGGTACATAGCTGAACATGGCGCAACCGTTGAGGGGGGCTTCTAATCGTATTTCCGATGGGGTAAAAACTTCTTATGCATGCTGCCGCCTTGTTTTTCAAGCACCACAAAATGACAATTCCCTCTGTTCAACGTAGTGTGGAAGAGGGAGGGCACGCCTGTTCAACGTAGTGGGGTCCTGACCGTCTGAGATGACGTTGAGGACCGTTGCAGCCGGAAGCCGTACCGGACCGGTGGGACCGTGGCCGAAGACCGGCCGCCCGGACCGACTGACGACTGAGGGGTGTTCATGAATGAAACCCCAAAGAAGATACGATACGAGCGGATCCATGATCCCTTTGAATCCCTTTTAGCGACTCGTGGATTGGATTGACTGGTCTTGAACCAATCAAGGCACTGGTTCGTTTACAAGTGAAGGACCCTGGCCCAAGCACAGTTGCAAAATAGCGGTCGGCACCTCGAATTCACCTGGGTTTGAAACCTGTGAATTGGCCCAGAATGCTCAATATTGAATATTTCTAACAAACCGACCTTCCTACGACCTGGCCTTCTGGTGTCCAAGATATCGCAGAATTTCATAGAATTCCAAATCAGAAAATCCAAATGTTTCTTTGGGTTGCTCGGAGTGGCCGAGAGGGACCGGGAATAAAAAGATCAAAAAAATGCTCCGAGCTCCCTGCAGGTGCCGCTTTGGAAATATTTGGCGGTCTCCCTGTCCAACGTGGCGGCCACGTGGTGCCAGTATGAGGCCCGCTTCTTCGAGGAGAGGAACCATGAGCTCTCGTTCGCCTGATATATCGGGTGGAAGCGGAGTGGTTGCGGGTGGCAACTCAGTTCAGCAATGACCATCATTGGACTCGGGGTGCGCAAGTTCTCGTAGCTCACGATGCACAAAGTGGACAGTCGAAATGACATCGCTGCTCAATTTGTGTGGAGCTTTTGCACACCACTTGCAAGTGCCGCTTGCTGCACATATTCTACAGTCTTCACTGCCACCTTTCTAAGACTTGTTCTTGCAGCAATGTTTCTTCAGGTTGGCCAAAGTGATAATACTTGGGCACCTGAGATTGGGAGCATGCCGTCGAGGGCTGTGGCTAGGTGGCTAGGGGGCTATGTACCACCTACTGGACTGTACCTATGGCACTAAGCACTGGAAATTGTTGCGCTGTGCCCAGAAATAGTAACACATGCCCAAAAAGCACCAACCACTCAACACCCAGCCAGCTGGTAGTATACTTGGATGGGCCAAGCAGTTGATGTTGTGTGTAATAGAAAGAGGGACCAAAAGCAGAAACCCGACATCTTAAGCCCGACATCTCAGATGTGAACCCCGAAATTTTGACGGATGCGAACCCTGTTTGGTTTATATAGACGGTTTAGACCCTTTTTTACACGAGGGGGGAGGTACCGAAAACGTCCCCCCGCCCGCCCTGACGTGGTTTTGAGCGAGCCCGAGCTCACACGAGCTCGCGAGACCGGGAGAGGCTTTGAAGTACGTGACCTTCCCCGTACAGATGTGCCTCGGTAGCTTCCGTTTAAAGATCACAGATCGCGGCGAGAAGACGATTCAGGTACGATTCAGCCTCCATCGAGCCCCAGCCCGTTCAAGTTTCTCACTAAATTCACGATGCTGCTTCACTGCCACAGCTGTTTCACCTTCATGATTGGTGTGATACTGATGGGAACCCCTGAGAAGCTTGCGAACCATCCACAGGTCGGCACGGGCCGGTCATCCACTAAAACGTCTATATATTTGGTTCGTGCCTGATGTGTTCACTATCATGATAACCTTGTGCCGGTGGAGTGAGCTATGAACCTGTCTACAAGGGGTAGAGTGCCGAGGAAGATCACAGCCGAGGGCTGCCAGGTTTGATCCCTCAAGAGCGGCTTCATGGCGTTCTCCCTCTTTGGCAAGAGCACGCTTGTAAACATCGCCTCAACCCGCCCTGGCCACAGGGCCAATTAAGGGATGAGGAATGCAAAATCCATGACAGTACCCGAAACCCCTTTGAATGCCAGGATCTCGTACATGTTTCCTCATGGTGTTGCTGCATTAGTGGACTTAAGTTGCTGCTTCTCCTGTGTGCGTGATGCACCTCACCCTTGAGCAACTGAAAAGGGTCAAGTTGGAAATCATTGTTTTCTGGCTACTCTAGTTGATGGACGCAGCACCCACAAAGGACCTTTGCCAGGCATTGTCTGATGGTCGTGATCTGCTAGTGGTGCTGAAAATTTAAGATGTTGTGCATCAAGCGGCTGTGGATCCTTATTAAACATCTTTGTGCAAGCACCTAAGATATGCTTGAGAAGGCCCCCTCTACTCAACCAATCCCATCTCCAAAGCTGACTCCCTCAGGCTGGGGAAGAGCTTCAAGATGATGCCTGTGATGTGAGGGCTCTCAATGCGAACGGCGGGTTGGATGGCAGCGAAGGGAAGCGCACGAGGTTTTGTTCGGAAGGGAAGCATGACCAGCCATAGCAGCACATGTTTCCCCTGCCCGTATTCCAAAAGTTTGGATTCCGCGAACTCATCCATCCTGGGTGGGTACCGCCTATGGGCACTATTCTGAGCATGGCATAGCCTATCATAGCCTTCAAATTCTCCAAGTTGTTGCATTCAGCAGTTGTTTGGCAAGTTGGAGGGGAGCGTGGTGCGTGCTCAGAAAGCTCACTGCGCTGAGAGGATGTTGAGTTGATTACCCTTGAAACTTGTGACGGCCGACGCCTCGTTTCGGAACCTGGATTCGTCTCGTTTCGGAACCTGGATTCGTCTCGTTTCGGACCCTGGATTCGCCTTGTTTCGGAACGCGGGTGAAATGGTCTCCCGAGGCTAGGAAGTGGTTTCTGGGAAGTGGTTTCTGGGAAGTGGTTTCTGGGAAGTGGTTTCTGGGAAGTGGTTTCTGGGCAGTGGTTTCTGGGAAGTGGTTTCTGGCAAGTGGTTTCTGGGAATTGGTTTCTGGGAAGTGGTTTCTGGGGAGTGGTTTCTGGGGGCTGGTTTCTGGGAAGTGGTTTCTGGGAAGTGGTGTGGTTTCTGGGAAGTGGTTTCTGGAAAGTGGTGTGGTTTCTGGGAAGTGGTTTCTGGGGGCTGGTTTCTGGGAAGTGGTTTCTGGGAAGTGGTTTTTGGGGGCTGGTTTCTGGGAAGTGGTTTCTGGGAAGTGGTTTCTGGGAAGTGGTTTCTGGGCAGTGGTTTTTGGGAAGTGGTTTGTGGGAAGTGGTTTCTGGGATGTGGTTTCTGGAGACTCGTTTCTGGTGACTGGTTTCTGGGAAGTGGTTTCTGGGGACTGGTTTCTGAGAAGCGTTCTTTTTTTGAGGGGGTGGTGGTGAAGGCCTAAGTCTAACCCACAGACATCCTAAAGAAGCAAGTCCCTAAGCCAAGCCAAAAGAAACCGTGGCCCTACAGGAGCGAAACCCTAAGCAAAACTAAACCAAACCCTAAAGAAGTGAAGCCTTGAGTCAAACCCACAGACATCCTAAAGAACTGAAGCCCTCAGTGAAACCGAAAGACATCCTAAAGAGCAAAGCCCTAAGGCAAACCAACCCCCTGAAGAAGTGAAGCCCTAAGTGAAACCCAAGACATCCCAAAGGAGCCCTCACGTGAAGGCCTAAGTCCAACCCAAAGACATCCTAAAGAAGCAAAAGAAAACCTAAAGGATCGAAACCCTAAGCAAAAAAAAACAGATCCTGAAGAAGTGACGCCCTGAGTCAAATCCGAAGACATCCTCAAGAAGTGAAGCCCTAAGCTAAGACCAAAGAAACCCTAAAGGAGCGAGGCCCGAAGCAAAACCAAAAGAGACCCCAAAGAAGTAAAGGTTTATCCGACCCAAAGACATCCTAGAGACGCAAAGCAGGAAGCCCAACCACATGAAACCCTAAAGGAGTGAAGCCTGAAGCAAAAGAAAAAAGACTAAAGAAGTGAAGCCCTAAGCCCCGCTCCACTGAAGCCCTAATGCCAACCCAAAAACATCTTAAAGAAGCAAGCCCCTAAGGCAAACCAAACGAAAACCTAAAAGAGCAAAGCCCTGAGCAAAACCAAACCCAGCTTCGCCAAAGCACGTAATTACCACGACCATGTGCACACAACACAAAATGTTGAGCAAGAGATGCTGTTGAATTTGTGCAAAAGACATCCTAAAGAAGTGAAGCGATAAGGCAGGCCAAAAGAGACCCTCAAGAAGTAAAGCTCTAAGTCACAACGAAAGACATCCTAAAACAGCAAAGTCCTATGGCAAACCAGCCAGAAACCCTAAAGAAGCGAAGCCCTAAGTGAAACCCAAGACACCCTAATGGAGGGAAGCCCTAAGCAAAACCAAACCAGGCCCTAAAGAAGTGAATCCCTGAGTCAAACTCAAAGACATCCTAAAGCAGCAAAGCCCTAAGCCCAACCAACCAGAGACACTAAAGAAGTGAAGCCCTAAGTGAAACCCAAGACATCCTAAAGGAGCCCTCACGTGAAGGCCTAATTCCCGCACAAAAACATCCTAAAGAAGCAAAAGAAAACCTAAAGGAGCGAAACCCTAAGCAAAACAAAAACAGATCCTCGAGAAGTGAAGCCCTGAGTCAAACCCAAAGACATCCTGAAGAAGTGAAGACCGAAGCTAAGACCAAAGAAACCGTAAAGCCGAAGCCCGAAGCAAAACCAAAAGAGACCCTAAAGAAGTGCAGGCTTATCCGACCCTAAGACATCCTAAAGACGCAAAGTCCTAAGCCCAACCACATGAAACCCTAAAGGAGTGAAGCCTGAAGCAAAACCCTAAGTGAGACCCTCTACGAGGATCGCGCGTGCCAAGTGTTCAAACGTGTAGTGAAACGTCGATCGCGTTTGACGCGTTTGACCTGGAGCGACCCTCTGCGAGGATCGTGCGTGTCATATGATAATGTGTGGTACAAAACGCTCGTTCTGGAGACTTCCGCGGCTCACTTTTGAAGGAAGTCTCGCACAAAACGCTCGTTCTGGAGACTTCCGGGGCTCACTTTTGAAAGACGTCTCGCCCAAAGCGCTCGTTCTGGAGACTTCCGCGGCTCACTTTTGAAGGAAGTCTGGCACAAAACGCTCGTTCTGGAGACTTCCGCGGCTCACTTTTAGAGGAAGTCTCGTACGAAACACTCATTTTCACTAGCAAATGCTACCTTCGAAGCACTACCGAATGATGCGTGTTCCAAAATGAGCCGCGAAATTGGTCTCACGCTGCAGTCCCGGAGAGTTTTCTTTTTGTCTGGGTTCCAAAATGAGCCGTTTCTAGGTTGCAAAATGAGCCGTGTACCTTGACTATAAGTGCAAGACCATGGAGCATTTCCCAAGTGTGTGTGTGTGTTTGTGGGTGTGTTCACTCTACTTCTACTTGGATGGTGAGTAAACACCCGTGAATTTATCCATCAGATGTGTGGAGCTTCCATTCCTCACATAGGTCGACCAGGTATTTGCTTCCTCCTGGGTGAGCAGGTGTTGGCTATCCTCAACTGTTCGAGCTCTCGAAGTCCGTGTTTTCTTGACCCAAAGACTGTAAGGAAGACCCAGGACCATGCTGGTGGCCCAAGTAAGCACATAGCTAAAAATCTGGTTTCAGGAGGCAGGGGTGTGTGGAAGTCATGTAGTTTTCAAGCGTTCCCAGCTAGCTGGTGGGAAAGACAGACATGTTTCTTGCGTCGAAGTGGGGAGCGAAGCCGGTCGCCCAAGCAACCGCAGACTTCGGCCACGCGCTCCCCACGCGCTCGCCATGCGTCTCTTGGCCGTCAGGGTGTGGGGCATCCTGATCTCGGGTCAGAAGTACAAAGCGACCGACTGGCTCATTGCTGCAGGACCCATCGACACCAAACCAAACGAAGAAGGACCAATTCGGCTGGTCGGCCCAATGTTTGGGAGTACACCATTGTGAAGAAGGACCAAGTTCGTTTTCATGGTCAAATACCAATAACATAAGATGACCTTCATCGTCCATATACCTTTGTTGTTCTCTGAGAATTACCGTCGAGTTCTCGACTGCCTCGTTGTCTTAAGCTCTCGCCCGGCCGAGACCACGAGCGCCCTCGGAGGCCGATGTATCCGATGTTCGAGACCACGTGTTGCAGTTGTATCTGGTGGAAGAATGTCCGAAACAGACTAAAACCAGGTGACGGGTGTTTGTTTTTGTTCGGTCACTTGTATAATCTCTCTTGGCATGCGTGCAATAGTTGTAGTTTGCCATATATACTGTAGTTGTAAACAACCTCTGCATAAGCTGCCGCTGTGGTGCGGTTGAAGTTCTTGTTCCATCCACGCAAGCCCACGGAAGCTCCAAGCAGGTCCTCTAATCTAAGTGCCCACATAAGCAACCCCTTGCGATATGGTCCAGATCTCATACCCTTTGACCGCCGCTCACTTGTTTTTTGGGGGATTGTCAAGATGTTAATTCCAATGCTTTGGCCAGAGTGCATGCCTTTGGCCCCAAGTAGCCCTGACCAAAACAGGTGAATTCAGGAGGGAATCGTGCCTTCAGGAAGCTCGTGGCATTTGAATTGGTCGAAAGGGCGACTCATCCCACGTGCTCCAAAGGGTCGTTATATTGTTGATGCTGATTATATTGTTGATGCTGATTATGTAAGTTATACATATGTTTACTGGATCCAAAAACATTGCCAGCTTCTTCAGACCCCAAAAATCGACAATAATGGAGTCTTCAAGTGACGTGCAAAGGGAAAAGTGATTGCAGGGCAGCCAAGGTGTCAAAAAGTCACTTTAAACAAACACATGTTTGGGTGCTCAATATCAGCGTCTCCTTCCTTCGCCTGCAAACGGCTCTTGTGTCCAGGAGTCACTGGCGGAGTGACAGCCTTCCTCATGACAGGTGTGGAGTGTTTGACAGTGCTGTAGGACTTCTTGCGCCAACATTAGTGCACATAGGCTACACGAGACCTGCTTGAAAAGAGCCAGAATGACCACCGATTCTGGTTCGACACGAACCCCTGTTTGGAGTCTTTGGGTCTTTGACCCCTAGCTTCTAGGTCGCCGGTGAGTCCAAATGGTTGCAAAGACGTCCATTGGAGTCTAGACCCAGAAACCAGGGACACCTCACCAAGTTGGCACGGAAATCGGTCGCAGCAGAAGCTCCGGATTGGACTGCCCGATTTGTCTCCCATCGACGGTGAAGACCAGGCGACATCAAGTCGAAGCACTCGGAGGGCAGCCACTTGGTCGTGCGAACGGTGGGGGCGGAACCAACAAAAGCTGCAGCACGTTCGCCCACATTTGGGTTCGAAGAGGAGACGACTGGGCTGGGTGGCTCTAAAAACCCGATAGGAACTCAGGTTGGAGAAAATCAGGGTCATTGTGAGCGTTCTGGGCACCTTTGGGTTAGTGGTGGTTGCGCGGTTCAAAATTAAAAGCAGTTTGGCTCTATTGCATATGCAAAAGAAAAGCAGGCCAAAGGTCACCATTACTTCCCATCTAGCAACTTAATAGACGCCTGCAAACCTGGATACCGGCTACCAGAGATTCTTGAAGACGATCCAAAAGGGTTTCAAGTCGAAGGCACTAAAATCTCAAAGAGCAAGTTCCAGTTTGGTCGACACCAAATTTCCCAAGATGATTCGCCTCCTTGTAGTAGACTTGGCGTATCGTATGCCAGGTCATGGATTGTCGTGACGAGGATGTGCGAATTTCTACTCGCCCAAATTCCCTGAAGCTGGTCAACCTCCGGCTCAACCTCCTCGTTTGAAGAAAGATAGTGAGCTTTGACGCACGGTAAGACAAGTCTGGCCTCGTTTGTCTAGAGATCCGCGCCATGCTCCTGGTGACCGACCCATACTGTAGCAGCGTTGTGGGATGAAGCAAACCACAATGAAGAAGCTGGAGAGCGTCTGGCTGCGGCAATGCACAGTGTACCAAATACCCTTAGTGAAGCAGGGAAGGTTTGAGGCTAGCAGGACCATCAACGCCTTTTTCAGTTACGAGAGACAGGAGCAAGTTGCCGAGGTTGTGCCGCAGCTCAATGGCCAAATGTTGAATGGGCACGAGGATGACAGAACATCAAGCTGAAGCTCATCAACTCGCCAATCCAGGAGCGCCTCATGCACCACCTTCCGATCAAAAAGGACATGTGCTTCAACCACATCCAAGCGCAAAGCTCCGTCCATCTGAACCAAGTGGGCCACCACCTCATCGCCCACCACATCAACTGCAGCAACATGTGCTAAATGACATGTTTGTTTTTAATAACTGTTCTTTTTATGTTCCTCGGTTTTTTATCGCAGGGTATGTGTGTGGTATGTGCGTCCATGTGTTTTCTCTTATGTCTTTATTCTTTTCTCCCTACCTCTCCTTCTTTCGTTCAAGTAACCATCGTGAGAATCCAGCTTTCGTGCTGTGTCAACTTCATGGCCATGCCTCCCGTCATGGCCTCATCCATCGCAGGGATCGGCGCGGAACAGATAAAGCTCGTGGCCAAGCACGCCTCACATGATGGGCTGCAGGCTGATCCCAAGGCCAGAAACATGGCCACCAGTGGTGCTGCAAGGGCTGTGGTGCACGCTGATCAGGGTTCCAATATGGCCTACTTGTCTGGGCTTGCTGTGGCCGATGGCTTGATCCAACTCAGGGCCTCCTGCCCCATGAAGGTTCTGCCCGAGAACGGTCGCCACCTCGACAAGCAAGAAGCTTTGCTTGAGAGGTGGATCAAGCCAAAGAAGCTTTGCCTAGCAATGTCTAGTGGCCGTTCTGGTATAAACACCTTGATATTGGAGGTGGCCGTTCTGCCTAGTCACCAGATCCTGCCATGCTCATATCCTGCCCATGCTCGTGGGCTTCGACGGCGCACCACATCGATGCTCGTGTGGGTCTTTGGCATTCTCTGGCTCCCATCACACCAGGTGCTCTGAGCGTCTGTGCTCTGAGCGAGACAAGCACAGTGTAGAGAGGCTTGCGTGCTACACTGGACTCCCCTTCAGCTCTCGGGCCACCGGCTTAATGCTTGACAGGTGCCGAAGCGGCCAGCGCTATCCACGAGCGCAGACTTGTACATCAGCAAGCACAGCAAGCTTGCGCACCGCCAGGCGGATATAGAGTGAGCATGTGGACCACAGTACCTATGCAGATGATCCTTCTTTCCAAGGCCTCCCCCGAAGCCTTGCGCTTCTTTGGCAGCAATTTGCCTGGGATGTGAGCCTCCTTACAGCCTTGGGAGGCTTGGAGCCTGCCTGAGGCCGTGGAGTCAAGATGGAGAACTCACTGCGCCCTGGGGCCATGTCGTGCCTGATGCCCAAATGTAGGATCTTTCAACAAATGCGCGCTTTTGCAGTGAATGCCACAGGACCGGACCTAGAGCGAGAAAGGAAGAAGGAAAAGTGTCCTTGTGAGGACTCGAATTCATGCAATGACTGATTGTAAGATATTGTAAGTCATCCCAGTTTGCTCCTGATTGACCAATCACAAAGACCGTGGTTTCAGTGGGTGCGAAACATTTCGCACCTGGACAAAATGTTCGCGGGGATGAGGCAACACCATTCAAGCCCATCAGTAGGTGGCTTTTGGGGGGTCTGTAACAGGTTTTTGTTGAAAGAACTTTCATTGCGGTACATTCCACAGGTCATGTGCTGGTTCTGTTCAGGTCATGTGCTGGTTCTGTTCATTGCCTTCGTTTGTTTGCGTGCCCAGACTTAGTAGGCATGTTTGAGTTGGAAATTTTGGAATTTCCAATGTGGCCTGAACCCAGTAGATCAACTTTTGAATTGTGAACCAACCTGGAGCAGTTGGAAAGACCTCGTGGAGCGAAACTGTATGTCCCGTAGACGGATCCATTTGTCAAGGCTGCGGGCGGATATCCGCTTGGCCGCTTGGGGTGTCCACGGTCGGCATCGTCAGATGTTCCAGCATTTTTTTGCCCAGGCAGTGCTTATGGTTTGCTGCTGCTGTGTTGTTTTCTTGCATGTGCTCCTTGGTTTGGGACTGGAAACTGTGATTATTTGGCGCGGCGAATGGCGGCTTGGGAGTGTGTGGCATGAATTTCAACCTAAAAAACGTGGGGAACTCTGCCTCTCCAGCCACGAATCACAAGATATGGCAGGCACATTGTAGAAATGTTGAATTTATCCAGCACAGTATCACAGAGCGGGTAAGGGAAGGATGGGCGTTAAAATATATAGATGAAGTGTATTGAAGTGTTGTTTCCAGCCACAAGAGCTAAAACGCCAACCATTGCCTCCGTGGCCACTTTGGAAACGTTGGAAAGTCATTGGTTTTTATGGTTTCGTAAACAAACTGGGAAAGTTAGGTTCCTTCAACCGCTCAATTTTTTAGTCGTGTCGTTGGGGCAGAGCTGGCAGGCTTCGGAAGAGGTCTTCTTTAAGGGATGCTCCAGCTGAAGCTCAGCACGCTCCGCCCAAATCCACCGAGTCCCAATAGATACTCCGAAGCCAGCTGAGCCGTCAAGGCTCCGAAGGTAACAGTGTTTGGCGTAAGAAAAAGACCATACATTTGATACCTACGAATCTTCGATGTCGATCTCTCATTTACCTGAAACATCCTGGAACAATCACATTGTTGGCTTGGTACACAGCAACAATAGAAGCACCCAGCCGAGCCAAGCCGCTGTTCAACACTGGACATTTTAGCAGAGCAGTGACCAAACGAGTAGCATACGACTATAGTGTCCCCTGCCCTAGCTCTTGACGGATGCATATTGTTCTTCAATGAATTTCTGTCAAGAAAGCTGAACCTCGTGAAAAGCATTTGTACCCCCCGCGCCAAACAAAGCCTTCGACTTAAAGCATAGAAGGGCCTTACTGAAGAATCTACGTTCCCATCCGCTTCGTCCTCATAGTCCTGGAACCTAGAAGGACCCTGGGAACCTGTTCAAATTGATGTTCCTCTTGAAAGTGGAATTGCTCAGCTTCCGGAGGGAGGGTAGCTGCTCTAGACCGCGGTAGACCCTTTCGAAGGAATGTCTCGGCAAGCGCATAGCGATGAGCGAGGGCCAATGCCAAGGATGGTTTCACCTCAACCTTTCAAGAAAAGTTGTTCAAGGACCCCGCAATTTCGACTTCTGCAGTTGGGACTGTGAAGGTGGTGTATGCAGAGCTGTTGCTTTGCACACACAAACCAATTGAAATTGCTGGTGATGTTGGATGTTCGGGATGCTTGGGATGATAAGGCTGCACCAGCGCTCGAGCCTCTTAGAACCTCCTGTTAGACTGATGTTGATCGTTTGGAAGCCTAGTTTGGGTTAATGAACCCCTGGATGAAGACCATTTGTTTGGCAGCGTTTGGGATCCTAAGTGTTCACCACAGAAGCGAACCAGAACCAGCTTTTATTTTCCAATGGACCTACCGCTCTCAGTTTGATATACAGAATCCTCCCTTTGGATGCCTTCGGCGCCTTCTTTTTGGAAAAACGGGATCCACCACAAGGCATTCTAAAGATGAAAAAGCCAAATTACACCAGATCTTGAGTAGGGTTCTAACCTACCAGGTTTTATGGACGTGCTACCTGCAGCGAGATGGACCTTCTTTTCCATGCGACCGAACTTTCTTTCGATGCCGCGGGGACGGGCGGATTCCGTGACACGCATCGTTTGTGACGGCGCATCGTTTGTGACGGCCTGGAAGGTGAGGATATTAGGTGATGGGAGAACTGCAGCCAGTAGGCTGGTTCAGTTCGCTGATGACCAATCACTGACCACGTTGGGTAGATGCTGCAAAAGTACAGTCGGTGGAAAATGTCCTACTCAAGCCTATCTGGGAGATTCCATTGTAGCGGGGACCCCAACAAACCTTGCTTGGTTCGGTTGCACTTCCGCACGGGGTGGCAAGCGCTGTCCGCAGGAGCACAAGACATCCAAGTACAATCAGATGCTCTACGTGGCTGTGCTTAAAATTGGCTGAAGCTTGTCGCGCTTACATACATGATGTTGTGATATTATATATGGACTGTGAGCAAGAGAAGTGTGAATAACAGACGAATAAACGCACAAAGCTTGCTGCTTGTAAAACCTCAGCTGGTGACTAGGATTTGTTAGGCAGATTGAACAGAGACTTCGACGGCTCTACAAAGCGGGGGCCATAAAGATAATGACAGAATCAGTGATAGCTTGTTAACCTCTTGTACTTGGTCGCTTCTAAGCCTGTCGTTCCCAATCCGAAAGCAAGTAGCTTTTAGGCAAGGGATGCAAACCTGAGGGGGGCTCCCAAGATCTTTGGAGTTCCAGTAGACCCTCGTAGACAAACATTGAACCTGAAACTTGATAACAAGAAATGACAAAACATTGCAAAACTATATAATTTGTCCAGGAATCAGAAACCCCTGTCAAATCTAACGATATCCAGTTCGCAGTTCATGAGCAACAAGGAACATGTACACGGTGTACTCCGCATTTGGGGTCAGTCATTCGAGCAAGATCCCTAAACAAGGTGCGAAAGCCACGTTCAACTTGTTGCGGGACAGCGACGACAACACTCGCAAAAGATCACGAGCATGGCAGAATGCGGATTCTCATGCTGTGTGGTCGGACGCTGCAGTCAGAGTACCTTGCTGCAGGATCAACACTTGATTCACTTGATGTGGGGCGACGCTGTCTCCCAGCTTTCCTTCGTGCGTGAGAAAGGTCTTCAAGGCCAATGGTTGTGGCAGCCTACCACCATGTGAAGGCCAGTGGAATTTCAATAGTACATGGCACCATTTCATGAAGCCTATGCCCGATCTTTGAAGAAGCATCAGAAGGGCCAGTTTGGCATGCTGTGCTCGGCGCCGAGCCTCAAAGTTGCACACCACAGGGAGCTTGAAGAGCTCGAACCGACGGGCCGACAGGTGCTGCTCAACCTCCTCCCGTAGCAACCAGAACTCAAGCGAACTGAACACCTGGTGTTCTTCTCTCTTCGGAGCCTGTTGGAATTGGGATCCCAGGTTAGCTCACCAGGTTGAGAGTTGGATGAGTTGGGTAAGCCAAACTTCATGGATTTGTGGTATGTTGTGGCCACCCTTGATGTACGTGGCGCAGCGCAAATCAACTAAGGAACCAGAGTTTGCGTGACCATTGAGCCCTTTAGTTTTGTTGACTTCTGTAGAGGTCAGTTATTGGGCCGAAAGAGGTGTTTCTGGAGAAAACGGGTCGTGTGTTCAACCGCCAGCCAGATCGCGACGCCTCCGAACGTGGCTCAGGGTGTTCAGCATCCAAACACCTCGAGGAATTGGTCAGCAGAAAAAATAGAAAAAATACGGATTGGAGATGCTGGAAAACTTTGCCAAAGGCATCCAAAGGCCGGGCTGGTCTAGACACAGTGTCTCCCAATTGATCTACCACTGGAGTTTGACCGGATAATTGTTGTTTTTTTTCGCTTTCCATTGGAACACCCGTTGTGTACCTTGTGTTTGAAGCAGACAGGAGGTCGTTTTCCTCCTTTTTTTCCATCGGTTTTTCCATGGATCCGAGGTGAATGGCAGCAGCTCGCTGGTCTCGGCGGCGACGTTGCTCGTCTCGGGTGGCTTCTTCCAGGTGCGGCGGTCGGGTGGTCGGGACGGTCGGGTGGTCGGGTGAGGTTGCCCCAGAGTCAGGGCAGTTGGCCACCAGGGAGAAGTCGGTGATTTTGAGAGAAGTATGCCCATTATGTGTATATAAATGTATATATATATAGATATAGAGATATATGTTTAATTGGCCATTGATGTGAGTTTGCTGGTTCAGCGCGCAATGCAATCTAAGGGCACTATAGGGATTCCGTAGGATCTGGTAGAACCCCTTCGAATCCAAAGTGGGCACCTCTCGAAAGAGTCTCACCTCGCTGGGCAGAAGTTAGGATATCTCAGGCTTGAGAACACAAGATCTCCAGCGGTTTACCTCAAACCGGGTTCATGTCAACCGCTTCGTGGCTTTTCTTGGTTCATCTCTCTCGTGAGTAAGACACTCAGGTCAGTTCCGGGTGAGTTGGTGAGTTGTTGTTTGAAACGCTATTCACTTGATTCATGTTCACTTCATGTCCTGCACGCTGTTCCACTTCCTTGCGGCCCAGAGTCTTTCCAGAAAAGAACAAAACAGAGATCTGTCAAGCCGATCTTTGAGAACAATCCAAGAACCCACGGCAAAGAGTTAGAATGGGGAGAGGCATGACTAAAATCATGAAGTGGTGTTCTTCATATAGGTTAATCCAATGATCCTGCTACAATATGATCGCTCCTGCGATTCTGCCTGGTCACGTGTTGCTGGCAGTTAGGCACAACGACCCAAAGTGAAGCCCTTCATTGGCCCAACATGTGGCCAAGTTCAAGAAGAAAAGACACTAAATCAAGTTCATGTTTGCCTGAGTCGACAGTCAACGGTACTAAATATACTAAATCTCAATCTTCAGGTCATACATGTGTGTTGGAGTTTCCATTCATTAAGTACGGTGGCCGTTTAGTGCCAGCTATCTCCCAAAGCCTTCCCTTGTCACGAGGCAATGGGCTTCATTGGTAGGCGATGGGACTGAGTGTCGCACGGGCGCAGCCTGCGAGTCCCAGAAAGCCTTGATTTCCCGACATTCGATGTGTGTGTGTGTGCACGGGTTTGTGTGCCTACATCGGGGTGGTTTCAGGGGTCAATATGTCAGTGAGTAGTTCTAGTATAAAAAAGGGGCTTCGGACTGAGTCCCCAAGGGCACTCCGAACGTGGAAGCCTTGAGGGAAGACAGCGCGCCCCAAGAGACAGCACGGATGGCAAGTAGTGTAGGCCACCGGTTTAACCTTGAAGCTCATCTGGCCTGAGACTTCGGACCAACCACTGAAGAGTATACTGACTGGAAGTTTGCCGCAAGAAGAGCCTCTCATGGCGATGTTTTGTATATTGATGTTTTGTGGCGAAACATGATAGCAAAGCCCGGTGATGACCCACGCAGAGTCCTATGAAGGTGCTGGGAATCGATTATAGTAGGATGTGCCGTTTCTTTGTAGTCAAAGATTCTGCTGAGTCTCAGTCAAGAGTATGGATGTTCGGGAGGCCATTGAAGATATTGAAGTCCATGGAGTTCCCTCCTTTTCATGAGAGCTTAGATATGGGAGGCATCTAGACATGCTTAGATATGGGGCGAACACAGGAAATGGACAGAATGTAGCCTCATGTCACATGTCCTTCCCGGAAAGAGTGTATTTCGAGTATAATTATGCCCCACACCCCTTGTATTCCTAGATATTTCATAGCTCTCAGTTTGGCAAGGGATCAGGATGTTGCTGTGAAGTTGATGACTATTGCAATGGATTGCAAAAGAAGGAATACCCTCCCAGGTTCTGGAGATGGACGTCGTCGTGCGGTTCGCAGCCGTGCCACAGGCACCCCAACTTCATTTTCGATGCCTCCATCCTTTCCGCCTCGGCGGTCACCGGGCAGCCCGGACGCCCAGCCATCCAGGCACGGGCGAAGCCCGCGAGCTGTTGCCGCATCCAGCCGCTTCCTTTTTGATGGACCGCATGGAAAAAATGTGAAAAAATAAGAAACAAGATCAAGAGCCAAGCTGTTTTGCGCCAGCTAGAGCGGGAACATGTTACTGTACATGGGTTCAACAGAAGATTCTCTGAACTTTTTGGATGGTGTTTGAAACTGCAAGAGACGTCTGAGCTCTAGCCTTCAATCGGCACCACATGGGCCACATCAGGGCTCTAAGCAAAAAACAAGGTCAGACTCCCAAAAGGTATGGTCAGTTGGTGAATTCACTATTTTATCCCAAAGACGTCAGAGTAACATGACAATACTCGAAACCGTTCGCCCAAACTGGCCAGTGAAGCTCTTTCCCTGTGCTCAGCACTTTTGGGGGGGTGATGAACTTTCACCTAAGATCAACTGCCAATGACACCAGGCAGGTCTCTGCAAGAAGCCGAGATATACTGCGTGCACTTGCATCACTTCGGTTGAAGGGCCACCCAACATCACTTCGTCCACAGCGCAAGCGGCGTCGGATCCACATCTCCTCGATCCGCGTCGACCACCGATGCATTCCCAGTGAGTTCACCTTGTCGTGCCCTCACACGAAAAACGTGATCCTCCCCCCAGTTGCAAAGGCCAGCAGCTGGCACATCAGATCCAGACAAAGAGTGAGAAGCCGGCAAACAGAGAATAGTTCCATGTGAATCCCTGCAGAACCACCTGGCTATACACAAGTGCCAACGGATTCTGCTTTGATCCCGACTGCAATGGTTTTCACAAGATCATCACACTCTTTCTTGGTGGGACTGAAACCTTTGCATTGTGCCTGCACTCTTGTCATGGAGTCTTGTCGCTGCAGCTGTTTGCTGTTAGCAGTACAGTCCTGAAATGTTGCAGACGTTATTGCATCACTTGTGCAGTGTATGTGCGTGTGGTTTGCATGTAAGATTGCAACATGTGATTCGTTCATAGATGCTCATGTCTCCTGTAAGGCATTTTGTTCGGAGAACTATTTTGAGTGCATGTCCACGTTTCATCAGGATGCATTTGGTTGAGTCTGGACCCAGTGATCATCCTCGGAAACTGCACGGAGGCAGTATGGCAGCCCTCAAAGGTGAGGGGGTGAGACTGCTGTTTGGAGGTTCCTAATCCTCCTTCTTCTCTCTCTCCTCTTACCTAGAGATCTGCAGGAATGTCCATCTTTGTGCCGTCTGTGTGCCGCATGGCTTTCGTGTTGTGCGAAAGTGCCTGTGCGGCCGAAAGCTGCGTGCGTCGTGTGTTCAAGCTGAAGCTTCACCCGGCAGAAAGATATGTGTTGGAACACAGCCAGTAGCATTACAATGAGTCAACCAAGCTTTGAGAAACTGCACAAACATGGGTCTTTGAAGAAGAGCACATTGTGCTTGAAAACGGGAAGCTGCATGCACCTGACAGGGAGAGGTTGGGATACAGATGTGGTTGCTCAACAATCATTTGTCGTATGGGAATGTCAGTGTGGGCATATATAAAGTGTGGAGTGCACAGAGCGTTGTGAGGTTGCTGTTTGAGAGCCGTCGTTTGAGTGGAATGTGGATGCTGGCCAACTGAGCAAATACACATTGGACAATTCTGTTGATTTTGTACCTGGAGTATCAAAAGGATTCTTGCCCAAACCACTTGTTCACGCCTGACCCGGGGGTTGTGCCATTGTTCCACACTGGGGTGCTGCTTTCACTCGTACAAGAGTTTTCTTTACAAAGGGTTCCTTTTGACCATCGTCAAGTCTCAGTTTTCTCGATGTCATGCGACTTGGGGTCTTGTTGGTTCCCCTTCAGCCGCATGCTGAGGTTTTTCATCTACTCCCTGGTGAAGGACTGGTTCATGCGCTGGTTCGGCTCACCTTTTGAATCCCAGTGGATCGAATCTCCATGACTCGAATCACTTTTGAAAGGTCAAAATCCCAGTTGTTTTGCGGCACAGAACGTGGCGGTCGTTCTTTGGTTCCATGTTCCTCTCGACCAGCTTGGGAGTGATGGTTTTGGCTTGATGCCCCATTTCAGGAGGTCCCCAGGAGACGGAGGTCAAGAAGAAAAGCCGGTCCCACGACCTCGTGGTTGGATCAACTATCCAAAATATGGCCATGTCCTATATGATCCTATTTGAGAACAGGCGCCTCAAAGAGGTTCTGCATGACCAAGAAAGTTTTTCCACTACCCGTGTGATCTCAGACTGGAGAGCTTCCATTTGTCTCTCATCCTTCCCGTTTGCTTCGGTGTCTTATATCTCGCTCGCACATGGCGAAGCAGACCTGCCAGAGTGTCTCCGCCGGCTGCAGAGAGCACCCAGGAGTTTGGAGCTCTGGTGCTGGCAGCAACCATGAATATGCGCCAGGTCTTATCGATCCTTACCTCCTACATCAAGCAGCTTGGCACAGCTCACAGCAACGTCAATACCCACCACCTGACCCAGTCCTCTGCGGTGGGAGGGGGTGCTTGAAAAAACTGGGCACAGCAGGTGGCATCAAGTTCGGCAGAAAGATGAGTCTTCAAGGTTCGGCGACGGCCTCGTCGCCAAGCATGTGTCGGTGTTGACCATCTCTAGTTTCCCTTCAAAGACATGCAAGGACGCTACGCACGGTGGAGGCCATCGCTAGGTTGGAGGCCATCGCTACTAGAGGCAAATAGCTACTAGTAGATCTTTCATAAACAAAATGTCAAGCAGCTCAGGCTGCCTGGGAATCTAATGATGCCCAGATTCCCCCAAATCCAGAACCTTGCCTGGTTGATGCAACTGCTTAGTCTCTTCCATCCAAGCAATCGAATGTAACTGAGGTACTCTCATCCCATCAGCTTCCTTCAAATCCTGTCGCTTTGCGCCGTTTTCGCATCGCTCTTCTACAAGAGCTCCTCGGATCGGACATTGTGGGGAAGAACGCGCGCGCGAAATCTGGTCTGCGCGCGGAAGAGGAAGGTCTTGGAACTGGATGGTTGGCAGGCCACAAAAAAAAGCTGGCTTGAACTCCTGAGAGGTGAATTACTGGCAGTAGATTTCTCGAGGAACTCGGTGTCGGGGGTACGGTTTCATTGAAAGGGAAGGCCAGTGGTTAGCATGGCGATGGGCACTTGGTTTGGATCCAATGGGCTATGGAAACCACGAAGACTGACGACCTTTGAATGAGCTCGTCTTTGATCCACTGGGCCTGTCCAAGGGATCCTGTCAATCCGGGCCAAGCAACCACCGGCTAAGAGGTCAGACACGATGGGGGTCCGGTTCGTGAACTTGCAGTCATTCCAGAGAGTCTTAAGAACTGAACCATGTCCAGAAAGGCTTAAGACTCCAAGCACCTGGGCCTTGAACTGGACACTACACTATCATGGAAGTGGACAAGCTCTTCTTGGTAGAGGAAAGTAGTCTTGCAAGGGGCCACTGTCCACTTCCATGATTGTTTCAGGGAGTGTAGGTTCTTCTGGCTTTCACTTGGGCACTGGACGGGACAAGTCGTGGAGCTCGTGGAGAGCCTAAGCTCTGGCTGTTTGGGCTCGGCTCAGTCGTGTGGGCGGAGGGCCGGGGTCTCGCATGGACGGCTCAGCGCTAGGTCGTTTCGGCCGGTGCACTGGCTTCGGCTGCACCGTTCACGCCGTTCGTTGGAGAAAGTAAAGGACTGTGGATTCCAGATAATAAAGGTTGTGGACGAGTACTAGTGCCTATGCACATCTTGATGTTGGTGGATGTTGGTGGATTGCCTTTAGCGGAGAGAATTGCCAAGATCGAATAGGCGCGATGCATGTGTCAAAGGGTTTTGGGTTCACAACTGTTGCATCTGACACCACCACACTGAGGTTACTTGAGCTACCTCAAGGGAAAGCAGCCCAAAGAACCGAAGACACCAGGCCAGGATCACGGGTTTTCGAAGATCGTTTGGGATGTTTGCGTGCACATGGACTTGAGCACAAGAATTTTGAGAACCCCTGAAAAGAATCTGGGTCTGTGCGTGGTCATTTCGAACACCCAAAGACACGGGCAGGAATCAGAAGACCTTCAAAGAATTTCATCTACATAGATTTGAGTGTATCCGTTTCATGAAAGCTCTTGCCTAAAGAGGTGCTATTCAGCGGCCAGAGGGTGCGCTATCAGGTCATAAACTTGATGCTGTTTTACGTCACCCTGGTTCCTGGAAAACCTAGAGTAAAGGCGTCGAGTGGAGGGTGTTGGTCCAACATTTGAGCATCTGACAAAATCTGTGTACACGAAAGTAGTCTGCGTGGAAGCTGCATCATTCATGAGTGCTAACCCATTCTAGGCGATGTCCTTAGGCTAGACACCAGATCCGGCGCTCATTGTATTTGATCTATTGGACAATTTTCTTGTTGGGTTTATGAGAAGGACTGAGAAGGACATGTTTTTGTTGATTGACAGTATTCGGACTGAGAAGCTTCTTCGGTTCTGTCCTGAGCTTGTTTGTCCGTCCAGCTGAGCTGGACTCATCACCTCTCTCGACTGGTCGACTCGTCACCCAAGCATGTCCGCTCTGAGAGTTGGTGAAGAAGAGTTGATGCTCCAAAGAGATTAGTTGGAGTCTCCATTCGAGATGATTTGAGATAGGAGCTGATATAAGATAACCCGACCCCTTACGGAACGGGTACGGAGCATCCATATGGTTGCATCACAAGAAGGTTTTGGTATGTTTTTTGTCATGCCCACCATGCACGGGACATTGTGCACAACTTGTGACTTTTTGTATGGGATCCACCGATGTGTGCATGTGTTCTGCATCTTCCAAA
>CAXAMN010013514.1:130569-170749 GCA_963970005.1 Durusdinium trenchii | reverse complement strand
AATGGTCCCAAGCAGCGGCTTTGACCGGAGTTTGTGTGTGTGTGTGTCCTCATTGCATGCCCTGAAGAAGCGGCTTTTGATTGCTTGAGTTAGGGAGCATGGTGAGTGTGAAGAGGAGGCGATGACAGTTGACTTCCCCGGTAGTTTGTTGTGGGTTTGAAGGGAACAATTTGTTTTTGAAGATGTAGTGGAGTAGTGGATGTATAGAAACCACAAGAAGCACTGGCCAGTTAAAGAACTGGTCAAAAGCATTGGTCCTGGTAGAATTTGATAGAGACTGGCCCAGTCTTTGGAACAGTACTTGAGGGCAGCTTAAAAGGCCGGAGACAGTCCCACACTAGCAGTATTTAAGTGCTATTATATTACGATATATATATATAGTATAGTATATATATACACATATATGTATGCATAATAATGCCCGACTTGTGTGGCCCAGTAACCGGGATGGAAGGGTTACTGCAAAAGTATACAATTGAATCATATGTACAGCGATGGTGTCCAACCTAATAGCCATGGCCTCCAACCTACTAGCGATGGCGTCCAACCTGATAAGCTGCAGATGTAAAGCTCAATCGTCAATAGTACTTTGGACAAGAATCTGTAGAGCAACTGCCAAGCTGCTACCTCCCCTCCAGCAGAAGTCTTGCAGGCTCAACCTCCAGACGTTTGCTTGCCCAATCAGTCCAGTTTGTTCCACTAGTTTCCAGTGGATCCAGCACTCCCACTAGTTACACTACTAAATCATATACACTCACTAGTTTGTGTGTTTCGCACGTGTTCCCCCAAGGTGCCGTCTCGACGGCCTGTTCACCCAGACGGTCCCTGAGTGGTATGAGTGGCACGTGGGATTCATTGCTGCAGCCAATTGCCACCCGACTCGATCTTGTTGCCCAAGGAATCCCATGTAAGCCGAGTGCAAGGCATCCAGCGGGTTGAAGTCATAAGGTGGAAGGCATCCAGTCTTTGGGGGGAACAGAACCACTCCGGTAGTCATTCCAATGAACTTCTGCGGATGTCAGATTAGAAGGTTGTTTTCACCCTTTTTCTGCGGCGGCCAATTTGTTGAACTCATCCGGTTTTCCGTGGTTGTCCTCTCCTTTTCCACTGATCTAAAAGCAAGATTGATCCACCAGGGCCGGAAAGAAACACCAAGCCCCGTGGTCTCGGTCCAGTCGTTCTCGGAGGCAGCAATTCGGTGAACGTCTTCCTCGGGCTGGGCCTTCCCTGGACCTTAGGCGCTGGGCACCTCAGGTCTCTCGGGGAAATCTGTCGGAGTTACGACGGACGGAGACGAGTCTGTGTTTCTGTTCGTCCAGTCCAGCTCCAACCGCCCGACTGCACTGCCACGGTGGCCTACATGAAAACCAGCCGCCACCGCACGTGTGCAGTGGCATCGGGGATGGACGACTCGGCCCTGTTCCAAAGACTTGACCTGGCCCCGCGACAAACAAGGATCTGGGATACATTTGGACAAAAACAGCTTTTTTATGCTTTTTTGAAGATGGAAAGACCTAACTAGAACCTGATAGACTGCCGGTTTCGACTTACATCCCAGAGTGTGCGTTTCTTCAGATGCTTTTGGACCCGAATCCTCAAACCAGGTCCAAACGAGTCGATCGATCTCTGACTTCGGGACCGTTTCTCCGTCCGTGGCGCCGGACCGAGGCCCTCTACTGGTCGATCGGTGGGGCCGATCCGATCTGGCTGGCGCGGTTCCAGGTGCGGGGGAGCACAGGAGTTGGGGAGTTGGGGGGGTTGACCATGGCAGGTTGGAGTTGATCTGTGTGGATGGTGTACATGGATGTGGTTGTCATGTGTTGTGTTTCTCCCATCGATTCGGTTGCTTGTAATTACCAAAGGAACCACCAGGGTTTGCTTTGTGACTTTCAACATGTATTTCAAAAAATGTTATATTTGAGCATACTCAAGCATTATATAGCATTATATAATATGTATTTTTTTTAAGTCACAGAGAATTCAGCCAGAAGTGGGACAGCACTCAATGTTGAAGCGCTGGAAGCTTCTCATTTGCTTCTTGGAGTCCAATATATATGTATATTCCAATGGCTAGGGACATTAGGACCCTTTAGACTAAGAGTTCACTGAGATTTACACTTTTCATTGTATTCTGCACCGATTCTCCAAGGTACTTTGACACACAAAGGATGTATGGTAGGACCTCCCAAGGATGGGAACGCAACTGTTGGCCATGCACCTTGACTTGCAGAGTCGGCGGATGCATGACCTTGACTTGCAGCGTCATCTTCTTCCAAGACAGAGAGAGGGAGGAAGGAAAAAGACATCAAACCTAAGGGCTACGAAAGAATCCTGGTTGGAGAACGAGGATCATGTAGGCAAGCGACCGCTGATTTCTGCGAAGTTGTCTTGGATCGGGGACCCCGTCGCCAGGACAAAGAGTTTGCCCAGGACTGGCTCCAAGGCGTTTGGCTCCCAGACTTCTCGCAATCCAGCCTCAGCTGTGTGCGAAGTGGATGTGGAGTCCAATGCGAAGTAGATGGCACAGTTAACCCAGTGGGTGCTTATATGCGCTTATAATTAGTTAGCCAAACATTTCATTTTTATGGAAGATCTTTACCTATAGTATCCTACATATATACATGGAAACCTGAAACCACTCCAACGTCGGCACATATGCTTGTTTTGTGGAGTGTTTGAGATACGACAATTCTGGGCAATGTGTGTTCAAAGTCAGCTATTGCATCCAACATTCTGACCTTCCAACCAGCGACCTGTGGTGGCTCCAAATCAAAACGTCGATTCCGATTCCCAGAAGGGACCGTTGGTGGAGAAAAGCCATGAAAAAGCGATTGACAACTTGATGGGAGCTATTGCACAGCCCCGTGCAATCGTTTAGGAAAGTCTTTAAGTCAGGGTCAACGAGAGTGGAGTCGGCGTCACCCTGATCTATGTGTGTCATCCTCTTATTCTGTATGTGTCTCAGCCACAAACAGGTCAGCGGGCCGGGCGGAATCAGTTCTTCGGGGCCGGGCCATGTCCACCCCAAAAATCTCCTACACCCTACACCTCCAAGTACCCTCAGAAGGTATTTAGACCCTCCAAACCCACCCCAGTCCCACCTTCTTAGAAGGTACGACTGAAGGCCTAGGGACAAGTATCCACAATCTGATGGTGGGCTGGCGCACTGTCGATGCAACCCCAAGATGCGGAGGGGCCACAGGCGCCTATAAGGGGCCACCTGGCACTCCGTCTCATGCCCAAATCAGCGCCTATCATGTCCACTGCGTGCTGTTTTCGGATCATTAGACTAGTTGGCACTAGTTGGCTTCTTCGTGCTAGTCACCTTTTTCATGATGGAACAATCCATGTGCACAGGATAATAGAACACTCACTCCACCAACACGTTTTTTTGTTCAGCCCAGTCAACTCAGTGATTGACTGGAAGTCGGCTCAAACCACACTGCCCACAACCTACACACCATCCGACATACGTGTGTGGCGCGCCACGTCCCACCGACCCCCCTCGGTGCGCAAGTCGAAAGAAAACCTGCAGTGCTTCGAAGCCATGGCGGTGGAGTCTGAAGCGCTGGTCTTTAGCGAGCGCAGAGGGTTCCCCCTGTACGCCCGCACCTGGAGTCGAGCACGAGAAGCACTGGAGTCGCCTCGACTGGTCGCGGTCGCCGGAGTCGACCCCACCGGTGGCGCGAGGTTCGGCTGGGTTGGAACATTTGGGACGTTGGATGCACTTTTTGTGTGTATTGGTCAGTTTCCCTGTTGGCCAGAGGGTGTCCACCCCAAGTGCCACCGCAATGCCTTGCCTACACTTGCTTGAAACCTTCTTGTATAGGAGTCATAGGAGTTGACCTTTTTTGTAGTATCCTTCTTACTTTTATGTTTGAGGTTCCTCTTAGCTCAGACATATAATATTTGAAAAGAATTCAGCATTCCGCCAATATTAAAGGTAGCTATGGTTGATGATGACTTTGGATCGACCCTTATGCCTCAAATGGGGGGAGATAGAAAGGGACCCTGCAAAGTACGAAAATGGGACATGGCCCTATAGAAGCAGGATGAAACAGGTATCTAATTGTCCAAACGTATTTTGAGACTCCAGGAAGTTCACTTCTTGAAATCGCTCATGCTCAGGTCGTCCTTACTCCGGCTCTACCAGCGAAACGACCAGCAGCACCAAGCTTTGATTTTTCCCTCGGGCATGGCTGCGATCGGAGCGACCGTCGCAGCCATCGCGCAGAACCAGCAGGAGTCCGCAGCGGGTGGCGGGGTTCGCGGATGCTGGAAGGTCCCAAACGATCAAGAACGCGCAAGCGAGAAAGCGCCAATGTTTTTGTTGGAAAAGATTCAGAAACCCAAACATG
This sequence comes from Durusdinium trenchii, assembly GCA_963970005.1. Taxonomy (NCBI): domain Eukaryota; class Dinophyceae; order Suessiales; family Symbiodiniaceae; genus Durusdinium; species Durusdinium trenchii. Next base: position 166,391 of record CAXAMN010013514.1, on the reverse strand, counting down.
CGAGAACTTGGTGGGCAGAAGTTGATGTTTATATAAAAGACATCTTGAATGTTATGCAAGTAGAACAAGACAAGTGTACTCAAGCAAACTTCCACACTCTAGAGCACAAACATGAGAGTACATGAGCACGCAATGTGAACAAACACATGAAAGACCCACATATGAGAGCACAGGTGTGAGAGAGCACACATGTGAGAGCACATAGGTGAGGGCACATCGATTCCCACGTCCAAACTCAATGGAACGGCTAAGCTATGTGCTGTAGGTCTCATATCATGTACTACCCCATGGGCAGTTGATGACAGAAAGACCACTTGCACCATCCGCGAATCCGCGAAGTGGTTTCCCGCAAGGAACTGGATAGATGGAGAAATCGACTTCCGCAGTTTCACAGCCAGTGGTGATTTATTTACTTGTACCTCACCCAGTAGGAAACAAGAGTCGAATGTTTAGGACCTTGCGGATCTGCTCAACATATCAAAGTTGATAAACATTGGGACTGCAAAACGATCCAGCTTTAAGCAATTTTGTGTGTTCACCGTGAACTGTGAGTAAGCCCTACTGCACACAGTTGAAACATCACCCACCATTTCATGATCCCCTCAAAATGTCCTGCCCTGCACAGATCTTGGTTTTGCATTGTGATCTTGGTTTTCTCAATGGCAGGGTAAATCTATGAGATGGTTTGCCGTAGAAAGAACCAGCGGAAGCGTTGGAGGCAGATGCCAAGAAACCATGGATCTTGGTGCATGGCAACGAACTCTACTGCGAGGCCACGAACTCTGCTGGTTCGGGTTCGGGAGTTTCATGGACACTTCATGGGCAATCAGTTTCTGCTCACAGGCATGGATTTCCAGGGTTTGAAATGCATGTGGCATCCGCCCTGAGTTCGGTCCCTCATTGAAGCAAAGGGCGAAGGTCATAAAACAATTTCCAAAACAGAAGGTTCCAGCAGTTGGGTTTGGAGAGGAAGCCTCTGTCTATTTGGAGGTCTGGCCGTTTCTCTTGTTTCCCTTGGGTGAATCCTCGTCGGCTGTTTTGTGGTGAAAATTCTCTCAACAAAAGTCACACAGTGCAGGGTCCTGGCAAGTCTGTGTGGGGATTGATGATTCCGCTGGATTCAAGGGATGGTTCAATCTTTAAATATCTTTAATAGATCCTCCAACCAGAAGTCTCAACCCTCAAAGGCTCTGACCAATTCGCAATGCTTAATCGGGCCGCGAATGTCTACGACAGGCACCCGATGCATACAACCGGCTTACGACACCACAGATCACCACACCAGTCCAACTTCATGAGGACAGTTCCAATGAGCATCTGATATCATCTGATATCAATTTATGTTGACTTGTTTTGTTTGGTAGTGTTTGATGTCCCTAGGAAACGATTGCCTACCAGGACTGACTCTGGAAGGTCGCAAAGCTTAGCAGTCCGGCTCCGGAGCTTCACCTCCGTGAGCTGAAGTCTTTTGAAGCCTCACCCATCCCCTCAACCTTAGCATATGACTTCAGGGGTAGGGTGGATAGGGTTACCTACCTAAGGTAGGCTGTATCCTCCCACCCCCAACTCATTGCTCCGTCCTTTTCCAGGTCCCATGAAGCCGTTGGGTCCTGGCCTGATGAGATCCATGGCCGTGGATACACTCCGAACACATGGGATCCCCGAGCCCTTCGTAAAGGACAGTATCGTAGGTGATGTGTTCTTCGTCCGCGTGTTCTGTCCGCGGAACGTTCACCCGAATTCTGTGGGAACACACAGGCTGGAACATGGCTGGATCCTCAGTTCACTCGGGTTTTGACCCTCACAATGTAGCAGAAGCCGGACCTCCGCAGGTCCCAAACATGTAGCAGTTTTTTGAACCTCAAACATGTAGCAGTTGCGAAGCGGCTGCTGACAAGAACCTTCTCCTCCGCAGGTCCCTCGCACGCTGCACTACATCGCGGACTCCTCCGGCCGCGCCCGCTGCATGGCGGTGGATGTGACGCGTCACGGGGAGCTGCGCGAGCTCTTTGCCCAGAGCCTTGGTGCTCTTTCGTCGGAACAAAACGAGAACACTACACCTGGGACATCTGGGATCTACCAGGTCCAGATGAAAAGAATGTCTTTTTGGGTCTTCTTACAGGGTCCAGAGCCCGTCTTTGAGCTGCAGAACCCATATCAAGTTATGGTTTTTGACCAAGATTCCGTGAATTGAGATGCTTGAACTGGGCCGCCTGTTCAAACGCCGTGTTTGTTGGATTTACAAGTGCCCCCACTTCCCAGAAGCCGAAAAGGTAAGCAGCATGTTTGTGGTATGTGGATATATATATATATATGCAAGTATCCATAATTATCCATATGTGTACCCTCAAGCCAAGTGTAGCCGTCAATACCTGACCAATATTTGGGAGCTTTGCCATTGACTTTGCCGGTCCCTTGAAGCACTTGCCGAGCTCTCTACCCTCCAGCGAGGATGGGTGCGTCCATCAAGGTCTTTCACTTTGAGACCGCGACCAATCCAAGTGGAGACTGGACTTGGATTGCCCTGGACCCTTCCAGTGACCTCTGCCCACAAAAGTTCCTCCAACTTGGAGGGAACTGGAAAGGCCTTGGATAAACTTTTGGGCGTCGGATTCGACAGAGATCAATTTGCCACATGGCTTCCCATGAGTCTTAGGAGGGAGGAGGGGGGCTTAGCATTGGTTAGCATTTCATCATTGTTTTTCCTTCATGACTACTGTAGCATTTACAATGAACCCTGTAGCTCTAGCTGTCGGGTGCGTCAGGGTGCGTCCATGGTTTTCTTTTATGCGTCTTCCGCTTTGACCCACCACCGCAGTCCGTTCGGCCAGTGGAAAGCGGCGAGTGGATGACATGTAGAGGTGGGTGGTATGCTGGTGAGGTCTTGACCTGGTGCCGGATGCTCGTTCTTAGAACACCTCACCGTTGTGATGTGATCAGGGTTGACGCTTCTACTTCGCGCCTTCACGAAGTGCAGAATGCCGAGGACAGTTCTTTGACTTCCGCCTCATTCAAGAACTCAGGAAGTCGGCACCAGAGCCTTGGAACTCAGGAAGTCGGCACCAGAGCCCAAAGGGCGGGACGGACAAAGATCAAGCCACACTTTGGCTTGATAAAATAGGGTATGATAAACACCCCCCAAAGTCGATAAACACCCCCCAAAGTCATACAAAGGGCTTTTGCTTGTCATAAAGCCACACTTTGTGTTTCCGCAAAAGGGTCTGTCTGACCTTTGGGGGGTGTTTCTGAGTCTCCTTGGTTGAACTTCTGTGCGGGACAGCGATCAATCCGATGAGGACGATGCAGAAGCGGCAGAGGCACAATCGGATTAATAAGTTAATGTGTGACGCCTAAGTTGGAGGGTTCGAGTCTAGAGTGGTTTGTGCGTTTGATGTGGAGACGGGGCTATCTACAACTACGGACACCGTGGGCAGTGGCTTCACCGACCAGATGGATCAACTGATTTACCCTGTTTCAGTTGGGTGAAAACATCTTATATAGGCAGATCAGATGCCACCTCTTAGAACACCCTGTTCACCACAAGACCATTGTGAACATGCTGAGCTACTTCCGATTCCTCCCTGAGATTCCCTGAATATATATTTAGGGAATAGTATGGAATATATTTCGTGGGGAGACCTCCAATTCTGTTCGCCCTGCACCAAGTTCTACCTTGCCCATGTGACCCGCCGCTTCGTTTGGTGCAAGACAGGAGTGCCTCTTCGTGTGCGATAATACCTGGCTCTCCGGTGCTTTGTTCAATCCCTTGGACCATGGTGCGGACCTGGTGGCATCCTGGCGATGAAACAGGGAATGAAGTCCTCGGTCTTGGAGTCTCAGTGTTTGCAAGAATGATCTCGAAACTTCGCAGGTTTTTTAGTCCGTATATAAATATATTGGTCATGTTGCTCTTTGAAGAACGGTTTTGTGATGGTCTTGTGCTTTCGGAATTGGTCAAACCCCTTCTCAGGGGTAAGATGTTTACTATAATTAAGTTTGAGCCGTTTGAGCCTGGAGATAGTGTCTAAAGGCATGTGGAGCCGATGATTCTGGCCCTTTGTTGGCCGATGTTGTTGGCCCTTTGTTGTGTTTGGAGCCAATGGGAACATACCCACAGTGGGAACTTGATCCACTGGGAGTGCCAACTTTGCCAGTCTGACGAAAGAAGCACAAACTCATGCCAAGCCAAGGTATTGACCGCCAACCAGGGGAAAATAGTCTCCGCGACGCGACGCCTCGCACGTTTGAAGACGCCTCAGACGCCACGTCCGGGAAGGTCAACACACGTGCCGCGTTGGTGCTTTTGGGGGTACCTAGGTGACCGGCCGCTTTGGTTTGGTAATTGCAGGGCCTGCAGGGCCAGTAGAAAAGGCATGTGGCTTGTCAGCGTCACCTACGTGCATCTCCCTTCAGCGGAGGAGAGAAACGTCCAAGCTCCTTCCACCGACATCACCGGAGCGGGTTTTGCGAGCACGCAGCAGTTGTGGCAAAGATTTCTGCAGGGGGTTCCAAACGTTACGAAGTTGTCTGAAGCCTTTCCTGCCAACAACTGTTACCTGAGGCCTGGTCGGCAAGCTTCTTTTTTTTCCTTTGAGGTCTCTAGCAAACTGAACTGTGCTATCATTGACGACCTGTGCGAAGGGAACTCTACTCAAGACACACAGAGTCCACACCCGGAGTCGCCCACGTGATCGACGGATGTGCACAACAAGACACGAACGATGGAGGTCGGACGAACAACGAAGTATTGAGGAGACGCGCGAAGCCCCGATTCACAAGAAACAAGAGCAACGGCCCTTCCCGCTGTCAGAAAGAATGACGGAAACCAAGTCAGATTCAGAGGGTGAGCTGGCAGAGTAAAGAAATCGCAGATTGGCAGACCCAGTCGGATCGATTCAAGAAGTTCTTCAACATGGAGTGGTTCTTGAATGTGGACAAAAGACGGCTCAAACGCAACAAGAGAACAAGACAACGAAACAGAGTTCTGTAGTGTGCCGCATGCGAAAGACGGCTGTAGTGTGCCGTAGTTTACATGAAGCGCTTGCAAGCTACAGCCCCAGCCCATCCCAACTCTCCAACTCACCCCCAGAAAGACTGCTGCTTCCACTGAAGCGCCAATGCTTATCGAGAGGCCCACCCACAGTCCCAGTAGCTAAAAAACGATGATTACAATATTGTGAGTGGCTGCGCGTGGCTGCGCTTCACCAACTAGTTAGCCCCAAAAAGCATGTGCACTTATAACTTATATAAATCGTCTTTGATGGTATAGGCCTGCCAAGAATCAAAACACATTGAATAATCCACCCCCCTTCCGGCGGTGAGAGCATTTTGACGTGAGAACCCTGCAATGACCACGAGGTTTACAACATGGTACGAAATAGATTCTGTACAATAGGTACTTTCATTTACTACAAAATAGCTATAGTTCAACATACCCCTCAAGATCTCTTGGCAACTTCATCCTGGATCCTGAATCCCCCAATTAAGGGAGGGAGCTGTCTTAGTGATTGAGTTGTGATGGATGGGGTCGGTATAGATCAAATACCCCCTGTGGGATCGATCGAACTCCGTTCAGACCTGCGGAAGCCTCCGGATCGCCATCCGGCGGGGTCGGAGGTCGAAAGCATGACGAAGTACGTCTCCGCAGGGATGTGCATTGGTGGCGCCGTGCTGGGGCTCCTCATTGGTTCAAGGATTTGGCATTTGGGAAATGCTTGGTAGTAGCAAGGTGCATCGCTACTATGAGCAAGGACGCCGAAGGACGCTACTAGTAGCTCCTGGTATTACTACTAGGAACAAGAAGCCACTAGTAACAAGGGCACGCAGTGTTGACTCCGCCACCGCATGTTGAGCGGACGAGGCAATGGGGGGTGGTGGAGTCTCCGGCAATGATCCATCGCGTTGTTTTTGTTTGGAGCGGATAGCGCTTCACAAACTTCATTTGTGCAAAGCAGATGCTTTAAAGACAGGTTTTCCATGCCTGGTTTTCGTGAACATAGAGGGTACCACGGCTTAGATTCCTACCAGGAGACCAGACAGGTTCATTTACAAAAGTTTTAGTTCTTGTTAAGAGTCCAGCAAGGTTCTGCAAGGATATACAAAAACCATGTAGTGGTTCCATCCTTACCTCCTTCATGTTTATCCATGTTCAGGCAGCGGATTCACCCTCATACTGGGCTACAACATCTTTCTTCCACATCAAAAAATTGGTTAACTTGAGTTAAGACTGAAGATGCTTTCTCATCATCTCTCATCCTCCAAGTGATCAAGCACGAGCACGTCAATTGATCAACTCGCTTCGGCTCGTCCCTTCGAGGCCGAATGGGTTGATGGCACCCATCCTCTCGTGGCGGCCTGGATGTGTCATATGGGTTGTGTCCACGCCTGGAATGAGGGTTGAGGCCCTGTTTGAGGCTTAACAATCAAGGGAGATTGCTTTGGAGACCCGCAATTAGAGTTTAATTTTAGATTTACTATAAATAGATAGTAGTTTGTATGTTGCTTTTTGCTGGAAGAATACAGAATAAAGACTGCAGGCTTCAAGGATAGAGAATTAATGAGAACTATAAAGAATATTGTTGTGCTTCAAGAATAAAGGCTGCAGGTAGTTGTGTGTTCTTTGTCATCCCCTTGTTTGGATCTTTCCAATTGCTTTTGGTTGGCAGGCATCTCAAGTTAATATGTTTGAACACAACACGCATGGCATCGTACATGTTGCTGTAGAAAGGACTGAGTCTCAGAGTTCAAGGTCTAAACTTTACAGTTCTGAGGTTAACTCCAGAGATCAGTCCCTTCTCTATTGTTTGGCTTTCCTCTATGGTTTGGAGATCCTTCAGGCGTTTGTCTTCATTTGTTGTATTACCTCTAAAGGGGTTTTAAACCGGGTCCTCAATCTTGAGGATATTTGGGGATATAAACCTTGTTCTGCTCGCGGAAAAACTCCGGAGTTCAGTCTCTTGAAAGGTTTTTAAGACTGATCTAAACGTTTAGTCTCGGTTGCACATGACAGTGCAAAATTACAGGGTGTCCTCTAGAGTTCAGACCTGTGCTGCACTCATGTTTGAAGAGGAATCAACTCCAGCGTTAAGTCTTTTGAACTCTGGATCCCAGACGCTTCCTGTTACTCTTCGTATTCGTTCAATTTTTCAGAGGCTCCTGTGGAGACTCGAGGTATTGAGGTCAATATAGTCTATATAGAAAGAAAGGATGTAGAGGATCGCAGTGTTGGGGCTCCAAAAGCGACCGGGCGGGACAGAAAACTGCCAAGCTCTCTAGGATTCTAATCCTGGACTGCGCAGTCCTTTTTACCCAGCAACCAATGCTTATCAATGCTTACCAACAAGGTCTTGAACTCAGACGAGTCAGACGGTCTTCAGCCGAGTCAGACTCAGAAACCAGCGGTCGATTCACAAGACACCATGTCGCTTGGTAGGTCACCCAAGGGATGGTTTTGACCCACAGGGATGGTTTAGGTTCCTGTTTACATGGCTTTTGAGAGGTCAGGCTCAAACTTACTTCGAAGGGTCCATCATCCACTTGGCATGAACTTGGATTACAACAGCTATTTGAATAAGGAAACAGTCATAATAAATTCTCCTCTTCCCAGGAATCTTTGGGGGGGGTATCCCTTTGTTTCACGACGCACCACCCAAAAATATATATAGAATGTCAATGAATATCACCTCTTTTCAACCCAGTGAATCCTTCCCAATACTTCCTGTCTCTGACCAAAACTCCTCCCTCCGCTTTGGGTGTTTATGCACAGGGCCGTGTTCGACCGATGGTGATCAGGATCAAGGCCTTTGGCATCTTCGTGGGACAAGACCACTGTCAGCTCTTCGCCGAGGGCCTCCAGAGCCTCCACGCTCGGATGGAGGCACACATAGCAGTGAGAGGTAGAGCGAGAGGGTCCGGAGCGAGGCGGAATGGGTCCGAGGCTCTTGAAATACAACCTATGTAAACACTCTAGAAGAGCAACACCAACAGAAAGCTATAGGGCTAGTTTACTTTCACAAAAGATGGCAACATCATGTTTGAGATCGTCAAAGCGTCAATGCACGGATGAGTTGGGTGTGAACGTCCCACTTGTACATGTCACATGCAGATTTCGCTTCCTGGTCACGGGCAACAGGGTCAGTTACTGTCCAACTGCTCGCTGTCACCCCCTACTGTTGATGCAATTTGGCTAAGTTTGGACATCCCCAAATAACCACCACAAGATCAGTTGTTCATCAGGCAGGTCTTCATCCCCCAGCCACTTCGGCTCTTACTGCTTACGAAACACGCTGGCTCTTTTCGCCCACGAAACCTTCAAGGCCACCTCGAAGAGTGCTGTGGCGCTGGCGGAGTGTTTGGAAGCGCATCCAGCGGTGAACCGCGCCACTCTAGCTGAGATGATTCGCTCAAGTTCATTTGCTCAGTTCGTGGGTTGAACCAACCAGGAACCCACCAACGACCCATAGGAACCCCTATAGGAACCCAGTCTACACATTGAGAAGCACCCCTCTCTGAGAGTCGGAGTTTTTTCGAGGTCGATCAATGAAGCCCTCATCACATGAAGTCACCCTCTTGTACCAAGCACGAAAAACCTTCCGGGGTCACCGTGATCCCTTGACTCCTTTGAAAGGCCACCGCGGTGGGTCTTGCTCCGTGCTGCTTCGTGCCAGGGGTCTGATTTGAGGGGTATATTGAGCCAATCTCTGGGGGTGTTTCACTGTTATGATCTTTTCCCAACCTTTTCATGGGGGTTGCTGCTCACACGCTGCTGCCGTCACATGCTGTGCTGGGTGTCTCTACTCTGACCTCGGCACATGGAGACAGGTAATGTATCCGCTGCTGCCGTCCCACCCCACATTCTCGATCGCCAAGCGAGACACAGCTGCATTTGGAAGAAGAAGAAGAAGGAGAAGGGACTTAAGCGGATGATGGGTGATGGATGGTGATGGGCGCCATGGGTTCCAACCACGCTCACACTCACACCCAATTTTGGGGGGGGTTCAGAGCAGTAGTTGCAGTGGTAAACACTGAAGTTTGTTTGCATCGTTTTCTGATGTTCCAGCGCGCCGCGCCCCCTCCCAGGATATTTGACGAAGGGAGGGCCCGGATGCCTTTGGTTTCATGTCTCGGCGAAGAAGCAGCACGTCATGAAGACGATCACTGCGTGGACCTCGCCCGAGTGCAAGTCCCCAGGCTGCGATTCGGTGACCGGATGTGAAGGAGAGGTCCGCAGGGAACCCGCAGAAAACCCGCAAGGAACCTACAGGGAACCTGCATGGATGTTTAATGTCACCTTCACATCCTTTTTACATGTTGTTTACAAACCTTGTGCCAATTGGTCAGGATGGTACCCTATTCTTAAGCCATGCTTCTATGAACCGAACCCCTTCCTGAGCTGGATATGAAGATTCATATCCACCTTTGGCTTTGGAGACTCCACATGAATCCTTTGTCCGGACGTTCGCGTTCTTCTGCTTCCGCTTTGCTTTCGAAACAGCAGCTCCCGCACCTCGCGACCGGTCCCCTATCAGGACCTCCTTTGGTTCGAGCACCTCGCGCTTGGACCCGTGGCCCCACGCTGCGCCTGCCCAGCTCTATGACCAGACCGGCGAACAGACGTGGACGAGGACGAGTTCCGGGACGGCGAAGCACGGCACCTGGCTGCGCCTTGCGGACCCTTGGAGAGATTGACGCGCGAGCTGAGCAGCTGGGGATGTGGTTGTAGCACCACCCACTTGGTTTAGAAGGAACTGTAACTATATCTTCAAAGAACGACGACTGGGAGTTGGCATGTTTTTTGTTGAGAGTTGAGAATGACTGGGTCTGTTCTAAGTTCTAAGGGAACTGAATCTTATCCTTCCTCCAACAATCTTGTATACAGGGAGAAACAGGGCTCGTGGGCGACCACTTGGCTTCACAAGTCAGACTCAAGATCCACGATTGTTTGAGGGTGTGTATTATATGGTTTCCTTTGATTCAAGGAATGGACTTGACAGAATTGGAAGTCTAGGGCTGATTTGTGGAGTCCAATTAAGGGGGGCCACTTGTTGTCGGAGGAAGAAATGTCGAGGCTGTGCTGATTTTGAATGTTCACATGGCAAGGATGAGTTGTCGCAGGCTGTAACCATAAAGTCCAGTCGGATACTGCAAAGCTTTAGCTGGTATGGCATGTGAATGAGGTCAAAGATGTGTATGTAGAGTCGTAGAGCATTAACCGTGGCATGGACAAGTCCAGGAGCCGACTGAATTTGACTGTTCCAGAAATCCAACGAAACTAGGCTCCACAGAGCCAACCTCCCCATGCCGAGGTTGGATACCAAGAGGACGGGACCGGATGGATGAAATGCTGAGCGGGTCAAGCACTGTGATGTTCCCAAAGGTTCCGGAAGTTTGATCTTCTTCTTCCGGCGTCTCATACATGCTTTCCGGTGCTTTGTGTCTTCAGTACTTACCCAAGTAGGTACCTAGAGCAGGCGAAACGGTGAAACTTCCGTCTCGCAGTCTGATGCACCAGTCTGAAGGTACAGATCGTGTCCGACCGCTTTGGGCATCGCTTTGCATCGCTTCAGGTGAGTCGACCGATCCGTGATCCGTCCATGGTTGGTCCGTCGGGTCTGCCGGGTAGCCGGAGTCTCGCCCAGCCTTCGCTGCCGGTGTCTTCGGCCTGCTGTCGACATCGGCCTTGGGTGGAGGAGGTCGCTATGCTGATGAAAGACTTGGATCGCTTGCTGGCGCAGCTTGGGCCCTACCCAGAGGAGAAAGATGTGCAAAAGGTGGTGCCCAAGGCAGAGGGGTTGGAGGGTAGCAGATTTCAAGAGGAAGCGGCTTACTTCTTGACTTCAAGCTTTGTGCCTAAGCACCTAGAGGGGTTGCGAGGTGACTCCAAGAACAGCCTCTGTCTACGATAGTGGATTGAGTTCTACCAAGCAGTAGAGCCTGTGGATGGGCTACATCTTTGTGCCCAGCCAGTTTGTTCCCGCCATTCTTGTGCTTGACGAGTTTATTGATGTTTACTGCATTCCTTTTCGGTAGCTTACAGACAGTGTACCTGTCTGGTCGACTCCAGGTCGGTCTATGTCATCCTCCAGGTGTTTGGTTCCGAAAGAAACCTGAAACATCCCAGCTGCCCTTGGAGCCCTTGCCCTTCAGACCTGACCCACCAGGCTGCCGCGGGCTACGCCGACGGCGTCACCGTTGCGGACGCCGCGGACGCGGGGAAGCGGTCGAGCGCCACGAGCGAAGGCCGATGGATGCTCGGTCTGAGACGGAGAGTCCGGCCGACGACAGAGAGTCCGCCTGGGGTGAAAGCCGACCATGTTTTGAGTCGAAAGCCGGTCATGTGAAAACGAGATGAGATTGTGAAGGAAACCATTGTGAACGGTTGGGTGGTTGTTGGATGGAGTGGAGGATGGAAAAAGCCGCCAGCTCATCCACTCATGGGCTTTTTAAGAAGGAAAACAAAATTGGAACTGATGGTTGTTTGTTTTCAGTACAAGTCTCCAGCCGCTTCTTAGGCACTCAAAACGGGTTTGCATCATCCCCTGGATTCACACCATGTGCAACCATAGAGTGCCAGAGAATCTGAGGTTGATTTTTTGCAGTTCTTGCTACCTAATGCTTTACCTGACGCTTCTGTTGTTCGCAAAAAAAGGCACGAACAATGCCTTTCGCAATTTTTTAGGTTCACGGTTTAAGCCAGCCTGGCCTGGTGCGTGCTGAGGAGACGAAAGCTTTAGAGGAAGCAGCCTGAGAGAACCTCAGTTTCGGAAGCAGCCTGTTTCCCGGTGCCCATACCTCTTCGAGGATCGAGGTCGAAAACGTTGGACCCCTTAGGAAGAATGGCACCCTCGGTCCGACGGTTTCCTCCAAGGTTCATGTGAGTCGACTTAGCGGGGTAAAACTCCGACAGTCCATCGAACATGGAATGCGGCACAAAACAACACTTTCTCTCCACCAGGCATCCCGGCATCGGCACGAAGTTGGCAAACATGCCATGCAGGTGGACTGAATGCTCATTTCGAGTATGAGTCCAGTGTACAGCCTCGCTTGGTTTTCTCTTTCTTTTTTTTCTGTTTCGATCAGCCAAGTTCTACTGACATGGTCGCAGAGTTGTGTACAGTGTACAGGTGGTGTCTTTTTGCGAAATGCCGGGTGTGGGTCCATGACATTTTCCATGAGCTATTCACACCCGAAATTACATCTGCGGGAGTTTTCTACCATATCATAAGAACATATGAATTGAAACGGAATTCTGTGAAACAGAGTGCGCAGCTGCAACAAATGAAGTTGCTGCTACCGTAGCACTGCTACCTCTTCCACAACAGTGTTGGTGGGTGTTCTTTGAGCCGAACAGGTGGATTTTACGACTGCATATGTGTGGCCCAAACTAGAAAGGTATCACTGTATCCCCCAATCACTTGCGAGTCCATCAGAAGATCTGCCCTGCTGAAGTGAACTTTTGAGGTCAAACTCATTTGAATTATGTTAGTAAAGTAAGGCAATAGCCGCTGCATGTAATCATGTGGTAACCCAATCATACCACATCCCTCACCAACTTGGCTAATCACGAAAGGTAGCGGTTACGCTACCTGAGTTTTCCTTTTGCTTTAGCAAAAATGTATTATACCCAGAGTGGAGCCTTTCTCACTGAGAAATGGCCCCCGACATATTCGTTTGCTGGCCGGGGGGGGCCTTTCAACTCCACCCTGGCGCGCCTCGGGGTCAACGGCTCGAAAACACCGTAAATACCAGTGTTTTCAGCTCTTCCAGTCCTCAACAGTGGCCGAAAACCATGCAATTTACAGCGTTTTTTGTGGCTGTCCGGCAAAAAACACCGAAAAAACCGATGGTTTTTGATGCGTCTCGGTTTGAAAAATGACCGACAAATGACCAAAAACCAGGAAAGATTTTGTCGGAAAGGATTTTTGAGGCTTTTGGAGGCTTCAAAATTGCACAAAACTATGGTATTTACACGGTTTTGTGCACCTTCCCGGCAGAAAACGACGGTATTTACACGGTTTTCTGTGCTTTCCCAGCACACAACCGTGGTGCGCCTCTGGATCGACGGCTACAAAACACCGTAAATACCAGTGTGTTCAGCTCCTCCTGTCTTCAAGCATCTCAAACCATGCAATTTACAGGGTTTTATGTGGCTGTTCGGCAAGAAACCTCGTAAAAACTGATGGTTTTTGACGTGTCTCGGTTTGAAAAATTCCCTGACGATCCATGACCACACATAGGTCACAAATAGAAATGATCTCAGGATATGCATACGTTTCTATTGATCGTGTTATTTGAAGACGTTGTCGAATCACAGATTGGGGTACCTGAAATGTATATACAATTCCAGTATCATTGTCGGAGGATAAGACCATGAAATCCCAAGAGCCAAGCATACCAGGGCGTGACGAACCGTGACAGACCGTGATTGGTCTATTTTTCCCCTTTAAAAATGAGGTCATTGTCGGACTCCAGCGTGACAACCCGTGACGGGCCGTGATTTGGGATCGTTGGTTTTGTGGTTTTTGGGTTCTGGTATGATCTCGATTTTTTGAGGTCGGACCTCACAGGGTGCGGTCGGAGAGCCCCAGAAGACACAACCCCAAATGTTAGCATATAGAGCTAACTTTCGATCCTCAGGGATTGCCGAAAAATGACCAAAAGCCAGGAAAGATTGTGTCGGAAAGGGTTTTTTCGGCTTTCGGAGGCTTCAACATTGTAAAAAACCACGGTATTTACACGGTTTTGTGCGCCTTCCCGGCACAAAACCCTGCAAATATCGATGGTTTTAAGCTATGTAGGCTTCAAAGTGGCCACAAACTTGGCTGATCCAAACACACAAGTTCGTTTCTCCCATACAACCTTTTACGTAATATCAATGGTTTTAAGCTATGTAGGCGGTTTCTTTCCACACGCAGTGCTGCGGTACCTTTCGTTCACCCCCTTCCTCTCTCAAGTACTCTGGATGCTCTTCGCAGATTTGGGGGACAATGCGGAGACAGCTGCTGGACAGTTTTGCTGCTTTGGCTCTACCCACATCCAGCAACGAATGCACCAAAGTCCTCGGACCGCAAGAACTGGTACCGTTCGCTTTCACCAACGACCGATTTCGGGCGAGATCAATGGCAGAGAGAAAAACGGCGGCATCAATGGGATGCGGCGGAGATCAACGACTGGTCTTGGAAGCTACCCTCCTGTCTCAGTTTTGAACTCTGAGAACTGCTTAAGATTTGCTTTGGAAGTTTTTTCACTGAGAATGCGGGGTTTATGTCTCATTTGCATAGAAGCAGTGGTGCTGAAGGATGGGACATCCGAACTGGTCCGTCGAAACATGTCCTGACGGACCAATCCCTGATGCTGGGGACCAAAGAGTTGGGACTTGTTAGGTCGACCGAACTTGTTAGGTCGGCAGGTAGTATATACCTGGACCATCCTGTTTGGGTGTCCTGGCTGGACTACCCTCCACTGCTATCCAGGCTCTCCAGACAGGACACCCAGACAGGATGGTCCTGGTACGAAGGTTCAGGCTTCACCTGTTTCACAGGTTTTATCAAAGCCGAGGGTGCACCCTGGAGGCTCTTTCGCGGTCCAGAGGTCAGGAAAATAGCGAGAAAATCGCACGAGGAGATCAATGAATAGGGAATCCACATATTTCACAAGTAGTTTCACCGCAAGACATCTATACACAGTTTATCTAAACAAACTTGGGAGGCTCAATAAGGCTCGATCAACGCCAAGGCGCTAAGAAGACCCTAAAAGTTTGAAGATCGGAAGCTTTGAACAAAAAAAAGGCCGTTTTTGTGAACTCGGTGCGCTGTTGGAGCTGTCCATCTTTTTGGGATGATCGGATTGGAGTCTTTCAAGGTCGACACAGCCCGGACCACCAAGGCGGACCATCCAAAAGATGACGTTTGGCATCACTTTGTCTGAAGAAAGTGGAAGGTCCTGTCGACCAATCAACCATCAAGATCATCAAAGTGGGGCAGTGTTCTCCGTATTCCCAGAACTCAATATACACCGTATACGTATAATCCCAATTGTTTGTTACTGGTTCAATTGTGTCACCATATATACTGTGTAGTGCCCTTCGCACCCATACCTGCTGTCCTTTCGCCGAGGCCTTTGTCGTGGAAGCTGGAAATCTGTGGTTTAATGTCATGGCCCGGCAGCCCAATGAGTTGAGCTGTGAAGGGGTTGTGGGCTTGGTCAACCTCAACGAATGGAGTCGGCCAACGGATGAATGGTCAACGGGGGGAAGCGTTTTGGGACCCGGTCAACAGGTCAGCGTTGAGTCAACGTCCATAACCAGGGAGTCAAAGACGATGTTCTCTAGGGGTGCAATTGCACGAATTTACTTGTGTTTCTCAAGGTGGTTCTTCCCTCAGCAACCCATCTGATTGGAATCCCATAGAACCATATAGAACCCATGATTGGAATCAGCAACCCAGACGAACCCAGAACCTGGTTCGGATGCGGAATCCCATCGAAAGGGACCGTGGACCACGAAGACGTGGAGACCTTAAGGCTCCCAAGGCACCACGGCTCCCACGGTTTTGGGTTAAAGAAACTGGGAATCCAATGGCTGAAAATGGGGAGATGCACCACTGAATGAACGATTTTTTCAGTTTCGAAGCGAAGTTCAGCTCGTTCTGTGGGATGAATTAGCATATCCCTTGCCCAAGAAAGCACGAGCCATGTGCCGATGTTTTTGAGGCATTTCACATTTCTCTCGCCCATGTTCTTGTGATGTAGTAATTCTCCGAGGTGAGAGATTTGGAGAGAACTTCTCCAGGTTTGGAACTCCAACGATTGGGGCAGAGCACCCTCAGCCACCTTCCAAGTTGGATTCTAGGGCCTTACCTCCCGGACATGGGACATGGGAGAAAAAGGGGGCCAACTTAGTGATTCTATCCAAGGCGCCTCCCAAGTTTACCATCTAGAAGGCACCTCTTCCAAGTTCATGCAGGGTTTCAACTAAAGAACATGCAGGCGATCTCGAATTTCATGACAGATACTCTCCGTGTTTGGCGAGCGTGCTTTGCTTCAGCTTCACACCCAGTGAAACAATCTGCACCTGACTCCGTCCTGTCCGCTTGACCGCGCCAGGTGTTTAGCTGTTGCGGGGTCGCCTGCATTTGTTTGTTAGCTGTGCGACGAAAGGCCTGGGACGTGAACATGGTCAGGTGGGTGAATGGACACCATGACAGTGGGTCAAACTCACGGGGCTCTAGTTGACCGTCGAAAATGAACAGAAAAGATGACCAAGGAGGTCCACCTAATTATATACCTTGCTTTGGGGGACCCACAGCCATATAATGAAGGCAAGTGTAATCAAGTTCACCCCATGTCACTCCTATATTCACTGATATGCTTAAATTCCAGCTTGGGCCTTAAGATGACAATTTAGTCAACGATCCACCCCCGTCAAATCCAAAGACTTGCCGTGAGACTTCTCATCTCTTCTTCGGTTCTTGCAAACATTGAAATACTGCTTTCGGAGCCCAAGCTGGTCCAATACAGTTCCGAAGACATCGAAAACTCCACCTGGGTGGTGTCAAAGCGGTCGTCCAGATCGTCAAAGCGGTCGTCGTCATTCCACCCGTGGGTGGGAAGCGACATGTGAAAAAAGCCGCCCTGTCTCAAAAGGACTCGTGTCGTGTCGTGTCGGGGTCCACCGATTGACCGCCATGGCAAAAACCGCCCCTTTTCGGCCGGCGGAATCCGGTGGCGGGTCCCGGAGTCCGGCGAGGGAGCCCCCTGCACACGCCATCGAAGGGGCCACCATTCGAACTCTCGGAATCGGCGCGACGAGTGCGGCGCGCGAGGCCTTTGGGGGAGAGCTGGGTGGTCCCAAGGGTCCAGCGCAGCTTGGCAGAGTGGGATGGGGAGGGAAATGGATTCGGCGGATGTTACACGGATTCTGAAAAGGAAACAGCTGACCTAGTAAAATTGGTTGTTGTTCAATCATGTGGTCATTTTCGTTTTGTGATAAGTTGCATTGGGTGGCTTCAAGCCAGTTTGACCTGCTGCACTAAAGAAGTTGTTCCATAGCTTTAATCTTTGGAAATCTTTTGAATTGCAGTGTTTTCGGCCCACTTGCAGGATAAGCAGCAAAACCCAGCCATTTTCCTGCTAGAACTATTGACTATTGTTTGCACCCTCTTGGCCGCGCCACTGGTGTGGACAAAAAAACTCCAGTGCCAATGCACTTGAGTTCCCAGACAATGTGTGGACAATTGATACATTGGCTCCTTTTGAACCACCGCAGCTGGTCAAAAATAACTCCAGTGCCATGGAGAGTTCGGGATTTGTAGAATTTGATCACTTCTCAAACGACAAAACAGTTGGCAGTCCGAGACACGGATGAGCAGCCTTCGGATTTGTAGCAGTGTTTGACGGTCATTTGTTTTCGACCACTTTGGATCTTGAAGACTTGGACGAACGAACATCTGGAATGGTCCGTATCTCATCATGCAGATGCTGAGGTATTTGAGTTCCGCCTTTCTCGCCTCTCGGCTGGTTGGCAGCTTTCTTGGGCTGGTTGGTTGAATCGATTTCGCAGGTGTTGATTTGGAGGGGCAGTCTGAAACTGGTCTTGGATTAGGCTCGCGCATTGCTTTCGGTGGGTCATGTCCCATTTTCTAGGAGAACAGCTGGAGTCCAGGTATTTTATGGTCATCCAGTAGATTGATCCAATCTCCACAGTTTGGATGTGATCTCACTCTAGGGCTCATCTAGGGCCATGAAGGACTTCGATTTGTGTTTTTCAGGGGTCCAGAGGCTACGGTCAGTTCAGGCCTTGGCGGCCACTGTCTGAGAAGATGGTAGACATCTGACAGACCCCACGAGTGGAGTGTGTTCTGCAGTTGCACAGACCTTGTCCAAGTGGCGGTGCAAAGGGTCAGGCTAGTGGTCCAGACCTAGTCCACTATGGTCAGGCCAGTGGCCACACCAGTGGCTGTCTGAAGACTCTTGCCGCAGACAACGAAGCTGTTGCCAATGCCGCAGCGGCCCCCGGTGGCCGAAGCTGCCACATGGTTCCTTTTCCTACTCCAATGTTCTACTTGTAGCAGTTCCCCTGGCTTGGCAACTACCTCACGATCCGATCCTGCGGGCCCGCAAGGCAACAGCTTGCAGATGAGAAAAGACGATACAAGCCGTCCTGGCTGGATCCAAAGTTCGTGGATGTCAAGCCCGAAGCTACCGGACGTCTCTTGAGGATGTGGATGGCCTCAAGAAGAACACATGGCAAGCAGGAGCTGAAAGAGAGCATGGCATGCTGCGGCTGCGTATCATTTCAATACTTCAGAAGCGACCTGCAAATGCGGCCAGTCGATGCGCCAGGAATGAGTGAGGGGGAAGAGGTCAGCTGGGCCTTTCAGAGACCAGAAGCGGTGAAACCAATAAAAGCTTGGAAATCAGCCTCCGAAAAGGGCACCACTTCTTCTCCGAGCACTTATTTCTGCAACACATTCTATCAACACTGCTTCAATCACATCAAAAGCCAGGATAGGATCAGTGGTCGCATTTTCTTAGAGCAGTTCCGCTGATTCTCAGCTGGCTGTTGATCGACAAATATATCCACAGGATTCTTGCTGTAAGTCACAGTTTTTTGAGCTTTGGGAACCGTCTTCCTAACCCTTCCAGTTTCGGATGGGAACGCGCCCATAACGTGCAGTGCTTCAACGATATTGGATCAATGTTAAAGAGGTGACTGAATTGCATTGGGACCATATGGGACCACCGTGAGTACTTCTACAATTTGGCAGCCAAGAGACGCCAGGCTTTTTGAGTTTCTGTAGGTCAACACCTGGAAAAGATATAGAAGTTTAATACAAAAAACTAAATATATATATATAGATAGATAGATATAGATAGAATAAAATGATATATGTAATACAAACGAGTTGGGATCCACGAAGTCAATCCCGCCTTCAGAAGCGCCGGTCTCTCGAGGTCTGCCTCTGGGCATTGTACGTCAGCAGCCTCAGACGGTCCCGTCGATCGGCGGTCGCCGAGTCGGCCGATGCGGACGTCGATCACCTGCGGACGTCGTCGCTCGTTCTTCTTTCTGAAGCCATCGGCTCAGGAATGGTTGCAGCTTGGTGTTTTTTTCTTTCCGGTCACGGGAATGGTGTAGAATGTAGTGTGTGTATGTATATATATATATATTTATGTTTTGTTGGTCAAGACATCGGGTCCATCCAGTGAGATCTTCGGCTAAAAGACGGCGCCAGTTCCGGAACTGGCCCAAAATTCCCCCACCGGTCCATCCACTGATCCGACTGGGTGTTCTGTTCAGGGTGAGCCGTGTTCAAAGGGTTTTTTGGCCTTACCAAACTCAACGGACCCTTAAGCCGCCTTGACGTCGGGCCTCATGGGCCTGACACGTCGGGGGGTCCAATGGGTGAACCCCGTAAATAGACAGAGGGCAGCAGCCAGACCTGCGCAGAGCAAATAGACAGGCACAGGTCGACCGGGTAGCGCAGCTTGTGTGCTCTACTTCTGTGTGAACTCTTGGATGTCGTCGGACATCCCCGCTCGTCCGAGACGTCCGACTCGGAAACGTCCAGAGGATGTTTTCCAGCAGAGGTTGAAGAACCCTATAGACTATAGGATACATAGGTGCCCGTCCCGGTCACTTAACCTTCTGTGGGTGTGTTTTCTCTTGTAATTTCAATCGACTTCAGGATTCATGAAGATCAATACGTGATACCCCTATGATGCCCAAGCCATGTAGTCTCGATGGTGACCAATGTTGTTTCTATTTTTCACCAAACCATTGGTTGGACTCCACAGGTGTTCATCATGATCTCTGGAGGTTTTCTTGAGATCGATGGTGACCCAAAACAAGAGCTCCTGTCTCCGTTCTTGTGGCCTGTTCTTGCGCCCTCCGCGAAAAATCTACGGCATGAGTCCTTCAATCAAGGTGAAAAGCTCCAACGACTAGAAGAAACTCCTGGGATGACCATGGTGTTTCTCTTATCAGCGCCACGGCTTCTCAGATTGGACTCTCCTGCTGGCACATCTTGAGCCACAGCTGATTGGAGGTGCGCCAAAATACGTTTGAGACGTAGGGCCAATGGGACTTGGCTGGTTATTGCTCAAAAGTCGGACACCCCAAAGACCATTCCAACATTGCCATGGCAAAGCGCATGCAACATATCTTGGTCCCCGGAGTTTTTGAGCCACATCCATTTGCTGGGTGGTGTTGGCAGCGATGGTTGGAACTCTAATTGAGAGGTGGTATCGATATATGGATGTTTTTGAAGGCAACAGTCTCCAACAAGTTGGCGCACAGCTCATGGCAAACTGTTTGGTGCCATGATGAAGCTTACCATACAGTCGATGACCGAGTCTGAACTTACTGGTTGAGACCACTGGGAGATGCTCAATGTGGTATTTGTACTCTGTTTCGACCCCATCACTCGGCACCCTCTTATCCCAGCAATTTCGCACCAGACCACAGAGCATTGCTACTAGGAGCAAGGAAGCTACTAGGCGGAGGCCATCGCAAGTAGGTTGGAGGCCATCGCTACTAGGAGCAAGGACGCTACTGTACTAGTAGCTACCATCTCCAATGTCTTCACCTGTCAGGACCCGCACCATTTTCCGTTGCTCCTTTCACCGGGCGCTTGGGCGCAGGGTCGCCGGTGCACACTGCACTGTTCGCCGGCGGCAGGTGAAAAAAATTGCCTGATATTCTGAAGAAGTGCTAGCGGCAGCTTTTGATTGGCAAGGTCTAAGGTTCCCACAGCTCAGTTTCGCACCATCCATGAATGTCACCAATCAAAGGTTCTCGCGGTCGGCCAATGGACCAATGGACGGACCCAGGGCGGAAGTCACGTCGTAATGGAACTCTCGCACTGCAGCCTCGGGGTGCTCATTCAGATGGCCAATCCATATGTCACTCATGGGGGCTGTGCAGACAGGTGTTGTTTGAAATAAAACACATAAAGATTAAAAAAAACAACGGAAGCTGGACTCATGCATGGCTCAACCTGTGCCAGCAACTTTGTGTTTCAGCTCTGATTTTTCGCGGTTTGTTCAAACAGGGCCACCCTGAATGTTCTCTAGAACACGATGTGAACAAACCAGCAAAGGGCAGAGATACATGTTGACCTCTGATTAAACGGGGGTTGCAAATGAAATTTGGGTTAGCCCTAAATAAAGTTCATCCCAGGTTCCAAGAAAGAATTTTAAAAAGAAATGATATGATCCCGTACTGAAACAAATATTAGAATGAAAGGAAATAGATATTTAAATTCGATTGAAATGACCCCATATTGAAATGAATATTGAAATAAAAGGGAATTCATGTTCAAATTAGAATTTAATTGGAATCGAATTTAAATCAATGTTAGATTCAATTGAATTGGAATTGAATTGAATTTTAATTCAAATTAAATCCAGTAGGTTTATTTTGGGTAAACTTTATTTAGGGTTTGGTGGCTTCAGGAACATCCATTAGCTTTATTTGGGGTAAACTTTATTGAGGGTTTGGTGGTATCATTGTGTGTGTGTTTATATTTTTTTTGTTAAGTTACTTTATGTTTTAATATTATGTGTTTAAATTCATTAGCTGTATTTTGGGTAAACTTTATTTAGGGTTTGGTGGCTTCATTGTGTTTGTTGTTTTTTACTAATTTTGTGTTATGTTACTTATTTGTTAGTGTTTTTTGTGTGCTTTAATAGTTCTATTTGTTTATATATATATATTTGGATTTTTTTCAATGTGTTATATCTAGTTTGTTTCCTAAATATCTGAGAAAAAACACATCGTCTATTTGTTTATTTTGTCGAGTAAGTATCTTTTAGTTATTATTTTAATACTATTTTGAAAATGTGCTAGTATTTCGGATCCCTTTATTAATCAGAGGTCGACATTATGTTGGACCCTCATCATTTGCTTTGGTGACCTGTTGTATGCAGTACATCTCGCAATTGAGACTTCAGACTTCCAACGGTTTCATCATGCGTGATTGAATAAGACCAGTGAAGAGACCCATCAAATGTGTCCAGTTTCTTTGGCATAGCTTCGTGAAGTGACCCTTTTCTCGCCGCACTGGGTCTGGCCACTCGCGGCACGCTTTTGTCATTTTCAGATGGAGAGTGTGGTGGGGCGAAGTGCAAAGAAGGACATCCTAATTGGACGAAGCTCCACTCGTTGGATTCCCCAGGTGTTAACCATGCTCAGCGCAGCCTGCAAACCTGGGATCCCTGTCCCAGCCATTCAAATAGCTTCCGACAAGTAGACGCCGGCGACGGAGATAAGAAAATACTGTAACCTGAAACTACACGTGGTTAATAGACACCCCCTAGCCTCTTTTCGGGGCTACCCCTAGAATTTCTTAGACACCCGGTCCTGGTAAGATCCTCAATCCAGATCCACCAACAAGTCGATGTTTGAGCCACTCAAGGGTCGGTCATGGGTCCAGTCCTCGATCAAGAAGCAAGACGAGTCTGACCAGTCTGACCGGTGATTTGATTAGACCTAGCTCTAGGGATGTTCCCGGTCAGAACCTAAGGATCTGGATCTGGGAGAGCCGTTACAGATTCGTTTCTACTTCTGATTCCGGCCAGGAGCAGCCCCGAAAGCTTACCACTGGTAGTTTGACCCCGGGGCAGAGTGGCTGTTTCCGTGTCCCACCCCCCTTTGAGCCTCCAGGTAAATACTCGAAAGTCTAACCACCGAAGTAGCTTCTGAGAAGGTACATGTGGATCTTTGTGGATTATCCTGAGCCCTCACATCTCCTAGGGATTCCTGCTTTGGCCCAAACTTGGGGCCGAACGGCAGAACTTCCTCCTCCCCTCCAAAGGAGGGGATGGCGTGTGCTTGGCATGTAAGGAGCACGTGACGTGGGGAAAAATACCAACGTCCGGTCTGAAGAATGACATGCAAATCTGACCCAGTTCAGCTAGCTTAGCTGCTAGCTCAAGCCACTGTAGTAGAACAAGGGTTGTTTGGCAAAGACCACCCAATTGGATTGGAAGGCGACATATTTCACCAAGTGAAAAGGGAAAGGCCTTCCTTCCGCATGTTAAACTCATTTGCTTGGGGAGAGAACGGGAGCTGTAAATATATATATATATATAGGTTCCCGTTGCTTGAAGGACCAGAGGTAGTCTGAAAGTTGCCATTCTCAGTGGTGTGGGTGGGCAGAAGCACACATAATGGAAATGAATTCTCTTCAAAAATGTTACCTTCTCAAAGAGATCGAACAATATCGAACACATTCGAAAACCGGCATCTGTGTGTGTGTGCTGGACAACGGGAGATCCCAGCCGTGCTCCTCCCACTCTGGTCAGCCTTGGCCACCGCCATGTTGCAGTGCAAAGTGTTAGATGATGTTAGATGGATAATATTGCCTGCATGGTCAATGGTCACTGCTGGATAATATGGCAAGTCTCAGAAGAGGAACCCTTCCATTCAAAATCCTGTCCCTTTAATTGATCTTGACACTGACCTCCCTTCGCTTCTGAGAAACATGAAAAAACGCTCCAAAAGCCTCTGCCCCAAGGGGGCACTCGCAACCTGACGTCTCTTCCTCAGTCCTCGCAAGGCTTTCAACACGCTCGACCAACCACGTGATTCCACCTTTACCGAGAAAAGCTGCTACACTCCTTGGAAAGAATGCATGACCACGCATGGCCCCAACTGGATCATGTTCCGATTGCCATTCCCAGGTGGTTGTCCTCCACGAGACTAAACGAGGCTATCCCAGCTAGAATCTTGAAGCAGAATCGTTCGGAAGCTCCTTCTTTTTTACATTAATCGAAACTTGTTCCGGTCAGCAGCCCGCCACTCTCATGACCGGTATAGAGAAGCTTCACCTCCCGAAAAAAGAGAAGGTCGTGCCACCAAGAAAGTCCGATCATTCGTGCGAATACTAGTATCACCCCAAACGCGCGGTTCTTTCTCGCAGCATGGCGAGCTGTGGCAAGGTGCAAGGTCTTCAAAAGGGCCAGGGCGGGTCTGCGGCCGACGAACGAAAAGGTTTGTTCGGAAGGAGTTCTGCGTATAGGCAGCCAATGGACCTGCGAGAGGCAGTAATTATATAGGCGGCAGACCGTGAAACAACACAGGATGGACATCCACCATCCCAAAAGAATACATAATTCTCAAAAACTTGACTACGTTGAAAACCATGAGAAGCATTGAGAATATATAGCACTATGGGATCTATATATATCTATATCACGGTGTTCACGGTGGTTTTGTATCTCCAGACGAAGCATCGCATCGCTCGTTCACGTCCATGGAGTCCAGGCTCGTTCAACGCAGATCCGAACCGTTCGAGCCAGTCTCACTCGAATGCATCTCAATCTCTCACACGACGTTCGGCGTTCTGAGTCACCTCGCCGACGGGCGGCGAATCCAGATCTTGATCGTGTCTTCAAAACGCCGAGGAATTCGAAGTGTTCTTGGACTTGGACATATAGAATATGTTCTTGAAGACATGGTCTACAGTTGGACATGATGTTTGTCAGTAGTTTTGCAGGTGCCACTCTATCGTAGCATCCAAAAAGTTTGGCTCTGATTCCAATCAGTGGGCTCACTTATTCGTCCACCGTCACCACGACCGTCCATCCGCGCCCGTCAAAGAGAGAATCTCTTGGCCGTATGAGTTGAAGGTGGCCAGCGTTAAAGAAAGATGCACGGGCGGACCGGGCGGACAGCGAAATTCCTTCCAGGCACTAGCCAAATGGAAGGTGGGCATATAGATGAAGTTCAGGAGATCCTTCAACTATGCAGGTTTGGTGGATGTTTTCACTTTTTGTCGGGTTCAACTGAGGGTCTCCCATCGGGTAATGGCAAGATTTCCCTGCCTGCATGGATACCTGGATGCAGGTGACTGCCATAAGTTCGTGGCAGTTGCATCAACGATTCCCTTTACTCAAGGCCTGGGCTGTTGTCTTCCACACAAGGGGTCGGTCAAGAGTAGTAATGTGGGCCTCTTATTAATAAACCCCCCCCCTTGATCAAGTGTGGGCCCCGAATAATGTGATTTCCAGAAAAAATCCTAGAAAATCTTGATTTGAATAGGAAAGGAAAGGAAAGGACAATGAAAGGAAAGGAAAATCAAGGTCCAGAAAACATTTAGTACTATTTGAGGGCCATTTACAATTGATGTTTGAAAAGATTTAGTACTATTCACGGGCCATTTACTATTAGGAAGTCAACATTATCCTCAATTTCAGGAGGCAGACGGAGGTCTCACAAGTTGCTTGCGCCCGTAACTGAACCCCTAGCCGGCTAGCCGACTGGCGACACCTCGAGCCTGTAGCAAAGTTTCACACCCCATAGTTCTGGAGGTGAGCCTTTTGCGATGTGGAAATGGCTGTGAGTCATGGCACCAAGTGGACTCTGGTTGACCACCGAAAATGACCAGAATAGACCACCAGGAGTTCAACCTACCAGATTTGACTCACAGTCATATGAAACTCCAACACCCCTCTAGATGGCTGGACTTCCACATTGGATGGTCCAGGATTCCTTGGGCAGCCCAGGTTTTGAGGCTTTGGGGATGAACAGGTGTCCGAAAGCGATTTCAGCACCCCCATCCCAGCCAGGCTGCCGCATCAGGCGAGTGTTTTGGGAGATGGACACTCGGAGAACAAGACATTTGTCGAGGGGAGGACACTCTCACAAGGCAACTGGCCAAGCCTAACAGTGGCGCACCCAACTCTTCTCCAAAGATGGAACCCATGTTGGAGATGCCCAATTTGTCACCTATAGGTTGTCACCTCGGTGTCGAAGGCCCTTGTCATAGCCGGTGGTGAAAACCGGTCCCCCATTGCGATGACCTGCGCCAATCATCCAAACTCTTCACTCACGGGTCACTCTTCGGACCTTCAAACCCTGACAGAGCCCTGTTTGGCTTTCCAAAACCCTGTTGGGCGGTCAATTCATGTCAATTCCCTGCACAGATTCTCTCGCATCGCAGCTCGCTCTCGTAGCGCACCCCGTTGTTCGCACCCCGCAGGTGACTCGATGGTGTTCCTTGACCGTAGCTGGGTCGGCCGGTGGGTGGTGGGTGACCAGCGCACCGGTGACTGCACCCGAAAGAACTCGGGTTCCGGGGGCAGTTTCTCTTTAGAGTTTAGAGTTCCCAGTCGGCTCTTCCAGTTTCCCTGCTTTGGTAGCGTTTGCATCAGTTGACATGCTTACACTGACATACACAGGTGTTTGATGCTTCTAGGTTATAAGTGGATATAATTGGGTTGTTTTTGGTGGCAGCGCCTGAAAGGGGCCGTGCGTTTGATATCTATTAGGGGTTTCCGTGACAGAGTCATGTTGCTTGTGGGATGCACATGTATGCACGTCGGGAGAGGGGGGGAGTGAACTGGGATGTTAACGTCCGTTTTGAGCGCGCGTAACTAGGTATTATCTTTTAGCTGACACATCTTGGCAGGAAGTCATGCCAATGTGTTTTACTCACATATGACTTGTATCGTGCTTGCACGCATGTATGGCAGCATGCAGCTATTGCAATTGTGAATAGTATGTTTAAAGCATGTTCACAGTTCTCGCCACGAGAGAAAATCAGTGTCAGGGCACTGAATCGAAGCCTGAAGATGATCCTATTGTGGCTCCGGATGGTGTACCTTCTCCTCTACAGCTTGTCTCGACGCGGCTGGCTCATGTGCGACATCTTTGCGTGTTTGAGGTGAGGGTGCCGTTTGCGGCGGTCAACACGCCCGAGCGCCAAGCGCGAACGGACGGTGTCCGTTTTGCGAGTTAAGGAAAGCGAGATGTCCAGTGATCCTGCATCGGCCATCTTCGCGACCACTGCCATAAAGCAGCGCGAGCATTTTCAACAGCCCGATGAAACGCTGTGGATAAGAAGGATGTGATGTGAACGATGATGTGATGCTTGGCGCTTCATGTACTCTTGGCAGTGTCAGGCCGGACCCGCTTCTGTGCAAAACCGAGCGTCGAAGGAGCATGCACGCCGCGCGTGCGGACATAGTTTGCGGAAGTGACTCGGATCTCAAAATGCCTCCAACGATTGATTCCCAAAAAGACACTATCCGCATGTGTTCTCAACCGGGTGTACTTAACGCCTAAAAAACGGGCAACGCATGGCCCGTTACAGGCGCGTTCCCACTTTTTTTGTATACCATGGCTGTATGCTGTCATACTATCATGTTTATTAACACTTGACCTGAATACAGTTACAGTTGTTTTATTGTTCCTCCCAAAAATACTCAGTTTGAACACTTGACGTGCACGCAGTTGTTTCTGCCAAAGATGGCTTGTCATTGTCATTGTCACATGCATCTAAGGCTGTTGACTGTCTTCCCTTTGATGATCCACAGCCTGAGGAACCAAGAGACTATCAATGAGTGATCTTCATGTTTTATCTTAGTTTCAGACAGTAGATGGTACAAACCCCAAAGATGTGTTTTAGATGGGGGACCATACAAACCACCGAACTTCTGAGTAGATTTGTGCCATCTACTCTGAGCCCCCTACAGTATATCTCGACGTCACTTCCGGGGCATCTTGAGGAAAGCAATCCCTTCATCATCAAGTCATCAAAGTCAGGCGAAGGAGTGAGATTTATATACAATCTTCAATCTTCAATATCTTATAATCCTTTAAGGTGTCGCTGTCATCAGATGTTTGTCCTCCAGCTAATCAAGTTAGCAATCATTGCATGTGTTCACCAAATAGTTTCAATTTATATGATGCGCCACCTTGAGTCTTGAGTTGTCTCAGAAAGCCGGATGATGCACACCAGACACTGGTGCAAATTGTATTAGCCCAGGCTAGTGGAAATCATCTTCAAGGATAAGAAACCCCTGAAGGCCAATCACAAGGCAGGACCTGCAGACTGGCCTCGAGCTGCTTCGTGCGAATTCATCTATTATACAAGCCTAACATGTTTTTCTACACGTTCGAGCTGCTTCATGCAAATTCATCAAAGTGTACTTCTATAGGTTCATGTCCCAGTCAAGGTACTGTGAAAGCTGCTGGTATTTGGGAAGTTCTTTTCCAGGTCCCAACCCAGTTGCTGAGGGCATCTGTAGCACGAACGCGCCGAGAAAACCAACGACTTCGGTTCCGCGCCTTCCGCCGTCGCGCGAGGCATCCACGAAAATCTCCGAGATGCAGAGCTTGCACCCAGTCGCGGAGAATCGTTCGGAGCTGGGTGGTTTCTGTTGAACGGTTTCGCACGAGACGTCCCCGGTTTTCGGTGAGGCGGTGTGAAATTCCTCGAGGTCACCCCAGAGGAAGTTCCTTGAAACTCTCAAAAGCATTGTTTTTGATCTACCAGCACCCAGGACCTTCAAAGGGACCTCTTTGGAGTCTGTAAGTGACCTCTTCAGGGACGATTCGTGACCTCAGCCACTGGGATCTCAAGGACAGTCACGTACTGAAGGTCCTGGACCATGGACCATACTGTCTTCTTCGGGATACAAGTGGATCTACCGCTTTGGAATGTGTTTGGGGACCACCAGCCGCCAGCCTTCCTTGTTTCTGAACCAATTCGGACACATTTTTCGTGCCACCACTGTGGGCTCCCTCACTCGCCGGCCGGCGTTCCAGCATGAAAAAGGTCGTCGTCCACCCACGGTGCCGCGGTGCCGAGGGCGCGTACAGAGCGGAGCTAACATCACACACTCCCACTCGACCACGGAGTTCGGGTGGTTGATGGACACCCCAGTTCGAGATGTTCCCTCTAACCACCCGAAATCCGTTGGACTAGCACAACCAAGAATCTTCCAGTTCCCTGAGTTACCTGTCAAGGAGTTGATCTGAAAATGGCACTTCGAGGACCTGGAAATTCAACACCTGGTGTTCATCCTGGTGTTGCTTAATTAATGATGATGTTCTATTGTCCCTATGGGTAAATCCCCTTCCTTAAGCAAATCCAAGTCATTCATACCAACAAATTCATCACGACTACTCTGCATGGAAATTCCATCCATGACCGAAGCGGAGCCTCCGCAACGCCCGTTCGTTCCACCGGTCCGTTCGTTCCACCGATCACGCCAGGTACGAGCCGCGCATCCGCGCGGCGCATCAAGACCTGAAGACGCTCCGAGTACCTCGGCGCACGGTCCACCGCGCGGGGCATCGGGGCCACGGCGTCCACGGGAGTTGTTGGGGGGTCCATCGTGACCGGGGCGCAGCGATGCTGGGGGTTTGGCACCGCATCGCAGAGTCATTCGGGTCGATTTAAGACCAGCGGATTTATGAACAGAACTGAACTGCTTGGTTTTTACACATGACTTGCCCAAGGGTTGAAACCAGAATCCGGCTGTCCCCTCTGTTTTCTCTAAGATGGGTTTTGAGGCCCAAACACCACTCCCTGCCCTGTGGCAGACTCCTCTTTCGAAGGTCTGCGGTGCGGACGGCGTGGAGTATGGAAGCGAGGCTCGTCAGCTGTGAAGAAGGGCAGCCGTGAACACATTGTGAAAGGCAGTGACCCTCCCACCACGGTCTTTTTTTAGTTATTCCTAATATAGTACCTAATATACCTCCACCCTGGGGACCCGAAGTGTTGTTCAACTCCGGATTTTTCTGGGCCGGGTGAGGATTCAGACGGGGTCTGACCGTTTGACCCATACTTTAGAACACACCCAGGGTCTTGACTAGATGCTTGACGCTTGATGTCTTGATCATTTGTTGCTGAGGGGCTTAGGGGGATGTTGCCGTATCCCAACAAGGTGAATTCTATTCCAGAGAATCTCCGGGATATCCTGGGAGTGTTTCTTGGTCTTCCCTAAAGATGCCCAGGTTTTGACAGTTTTTTGTCAGGTGTTTCCGGATGTGTTTCTTCGACAATGAATGGTAGATGGCCACGGTGTGACAGGGAACTTGACTGATCGTTTGTTAGCAGTGCAACAGGGCCAAGAAAGTTCATGATGTGTTTCTCTACAAACCATGAGTTTTGCACTTCCATGTCAGTTGTTCAAGGTGAATATTCAGCGGTTTGAAGCACCTGCACAACATGTATCATATTTTTTCAATGACACCCAGCTGTTTTGTCACCTGAGCCAGGTGACCCTGGGCCTCTTGGGGGATAAAGTCAAGTCCGTGACTCAGAGCGTGCACGAGTCGACGAGTCATCTGTTGATCTGTTTACGTCGCACGAGGACGACGAGGACTACGAGGCATCGAGGTATCGAACATCTCCAGACTGGGGGATGTGTGTACTTACATGTACTTACAATATACATCCACAGTTCATATGTGTGCCGCAGCTGGACGCGTGAACAAACGTAAGACTCTCGAGACTTCAGGAGACGAACAGAAGGACTTTGGCTTTAATCGATGTGAAAAATGATCATGTTGGAAAGAGAAGGGGACACTGTACCTCGCACTCCTTTGGCTGGAATCATGATGGAACCAGCAAGAAATGATCGAACCCCGCTGGTCTTTTTGGGGTAGGGAATTTCCATGCCTTCATTGGAGCGTGTCAGCCACAACCAAAGTACCAGGTCGTTGTCAAGCACAAACACCACCACGTGGCGCTGTGTGACAATGTGGCACCTAAGATTTTGCGGTTCAACGCCAGACTTTGACATACACTCACGGGCATAGCCAGACCGCATCCCACCCTCCCAGTGCCCGATTCCACCTGTTGGTCTTTTGCCGTTTGCATCACGCGCCCTGGTGTGAGACGGCACCAGGTTGGTTTTCGAGGAGGACGATTGGATGAGCTGAGCCGAGATGTTCCGAAAATGGCCGCCTTCTGCCGCCTTCTGCCGCTTCGTGTCCAGTGAGCAGTTGGATTTTGTCGGGGTTTGGAGAGAACAAAGTACTTCCAATCCTTCTCGTGCGAGTCCAATACCTTGGAGCGTTGTGCACACTTCTTTCATGAGCCACCACAGGGCGGCAGGGCCGCCCCCCTCCAACAGGTTTGAAAAACACGGTCGAGCAAAGCGGTCTGAAACCGGTGAACTGGCCCGGCGGGTGAACTCGAAGAAAACGATGTGAAGACATCTGGTGATGTTTGGTGATTCTTTGTGTCCAAGTAGGGAAGAAAAATATCAGCTAAAAATCAGATTCGAAGGGGATGTTGGATGGCATTCGATGGCTGGCAGCTTGTCGCCATGTGGATGAAACCGACGGTCTGAACCGTTCCCACCATTGACCCAGAGCCATATCCAAAAGGGAAACAAAACACCAACGGAGAGACGCGGGGTAGAGGCACTTTTGGGAGAAGCATCCAGATGCTTTTGTAAGATTGTTCAAAGGGATTGAAAAAAAAACAAATAACATGTCTGGCGAGAGACTGAGAGACATTCCACGCTGTTGGAACTACGTTGTTCAGTTGTTCATGTCTAATTCTATTCTGAGGGTTTGGTTGGCAGTTTTTTGCCAAAAATCCATTTTCCACCCGATCGCGCTCCCAAGGGGTGTCCAATGCAGACCTATAGGTACTGTAGGCTCGTCCATTGGTGACCCCTTGAAAGCTGGGCTAAATCGTAGCATCCTTGCTCCTAGTAGCGATGCCAGGAGCCCCTAATAGCTTCTTGTTCCTAGTAGTAAGGCCAGGAGCCCCTGGCGGAGTCCTTGTGCAGGAAATGGCCTTTTCTCCATTGAACTGTTCAGTCTGGAGCAGCTTCGTCGCCTTGCCGTTGCCTCTCCCAGCGGTTCGAACCACGTGTAGTGCTGTTGAAGATGGCCAAAGCTCAACAATACACAGTTCGGCTGCAAACTCCTTAGCCTTAGGCTGACCAGGCTTGGAGCCCTCACCGTCTCAACCAAGTGTACCCAAAGAGTCTATCACACGATGTGGGCAATAGACTATGGGTTGCCTTGAGCAACCATCGAGGACCACAATTTTGGCTTTAGTGTGTATCGATGATTGTTCTAGACAAGTTGGAATTGGACATCGTGTCGTAGGCTGGTAATGACTCAGGACTACTATCGTAGAGTTCAGCTCACATAGTCTCAGTCTGTAGAGCTTGAGCTTGGAGGTCCAGTACAGCTTGCTGCTCAACCTGATTCTGTTGAATCCTTGTGTGCTAGATCCTGTATTACGGAATCCTGTATAGAAGCAGGTCAGTAGGTCGGTGTTCAGGCCCAGATCATCGGCTGAAACAGATCATCTACGCAAGATCCCGTCCTGCGCAGTGTCGAGTTTGGAGTGCTGGGCGCGGCCTAAAAGAGAGGAGAAGGGGAGTGGGGCAGGGGCCGGGCAGGGCTGCTGAGTCCGATGTTGATCTTTCAGCCGTTCGTCAATTTGCGACTTCAAACTTCAAACCGTCCCATGGTCGGGCGCCCAACTCTTGGAACCAACCCAACTCTTGGAACCAACCCCACATATTTTAAATAAATATACATGCATACAGTCTTTGTTAATGTAGTTTTTTCCAGTTCACTGAGGCTCGGGCCCGCTGCCAAGATACAGTCACGGATCTTCCACAATAAAACATAATAAAACCATATTAACCTCTTTACCACCTACGAGCCCTGGAGCCCTAAACCATCCTAAACCACTATAAACTTTTTGCAAAGTGCAGATTCCAAGGGACTTCAAGGGACTGGATTCCAGAATCCCTACAGACACCACCTCCACGGATTTGTTTTTTCCGGCCGATCTAGTGGGAGGTGATGGTCGCGCTTTGCCTGTTGCTGTTGAGTCTGACAGAACTGCATGAAATTCCGCGGATTCGGCAAGAAGGCCGTGATGTGAATTCCATGGAATTCTGCCTGTGACACTTGCACGAACATTGTATGATGATGCAGAACAGGTTTGTGAGCTTCTGTGCGAAGCATGCTACAATTTGAAAAAGAAACTGCTTGCTGCGATTGCTTCGCATACATGTATCATGTTCAGCGCCCGTGGTGTGCAGCCACTCGCGTGATCATGCCCATAGCTGGCCTTCAACGGTTTGAATGGGTTTCTTTGCTGAGCGGTGCGTCGGTGCGTCGAAGCAGGTCTTTTCTGTGTTTTCCTCCAACATCCTCCAACGACGAAAGCTGGGGGCTCCAGCGCAACCAGTCGCAACCCATCCAGTGAGTGAGCTGGGCTATCTTTGCAATGGGCCTGGGCCGCATCACGTCATGTCACCGAACACGCTGCCGAACACATCGCATCAGGAGGGCGGGCGATGGCAGGCGAGGGGCATGGGGCGCGGAGTGGGAGGAAGTGCACCGGTGATTCGTCATGATTCGCCATGTTTTCGTGAATCATTATGCAGACTCTTTAATTTACGCACACACACCCATTTGGAGTGTAAAACCTCTTCATATAGTTTTCTTATGGTTTTTTTTATGTTTTGATCACCAGCCATCAACAGCTTACATTATGTATGGAAACCCTCAAGATTGAGTGTTTGGAAGAACACCTGAATTCTTTAAGAATGCCTGAAAAGGCTCAATTGAATGTGTTGAATTGTTTGCCCGGTTTGATTGAGGGTTTCAGACCTTTGGTGAATTATGCATGTTATGATCTGATGGGAAGACTGGTCGTTTCCGGAGGACACGGGGACAGAAAGACTTGCAGATAAAACAAATCGCACCTCAATCACCTCAAGATAGGCCGGACGTCGTGGGCTGGTCGAATGGTATCGGAATGTATCGGAGCAGGCTCGAGGATCACTCCAACATCAGTTTGGTAAATCTATTTGCAGCCTCGAACTCTCTGGGACAGTCGAACACCATCACCCGCAAATTTGGTTGGTAGTCGCCCCTCTAGCAATTTCCATCTTAGAGATGAGTCTACGTCTACGGGTGTCTATGAACCTGCAAGCACTCCTACAATCTCCTACAAATCCACCAGGAAACAACAAGTAAAATCCAGTTTCTGGAAACTGAACTCCGTCACTCTGATCACCACGGGGATCAGTCCCGTGTGTTCAGGGCTGTTAGCCTGTTCCAAGCAACTCGGACCTCAGACGCAAAGTCAACACCAACTCGGTCGGGCAGCTGGGCAGATCAAGCCGGAGAGGTGCCTTCCAAAGTTGGAGGTGACCTGCACCGCAAGTTGAACTCGGAAGTCCTGACTTCGTAAGTGCTGTCGAAAGCCTGCAGGACCCTGGTGCTCTCATCAAACACGGTCTGTTGGACCCAGCACAAGGGTGTTGGTCACAAGTCCGGTGCCCAGCCAGAACCTTTTGTTCCCCAACCCCCTCTAGGATCCAGGTCTTATCAACGTGACCAACGCAACATTCAAGTAGAAAGCTACAGCTGCGCGCTGGTTCTATGGAGCTTCCCACTCTCCGCCATGCAGCTGTCAGCCATTGTGCCACTTGCGGTGCTGTCAGCCTCGCGGCGACGTGTTTGGCACGGAATCCACCGGTTTTTCTTTCTGGGAGGGGGAGACTGGAACTGGAAGGGATGGGTTGGCCTCTTGGAACTGGGTTGACCTGTTGGAACTGGGTTGACCTGTCGGAACTGTGGATCCAATGATGTGTAAGGTAGGACTTGTTGACAGATGATTCTTTTTGTGCGGCTTTGCCTTGGAAGATTGGTTTCAGGAGTGGCTTCCCGGACAAACTCACAGCAGCCAGACATGTGGCCGAGACCCTGGTTCCTCCACTGGGGCCGTATCCACCCTCGGAGTTGCTCGTTCTCAGCTGAAAGCAACTCTGGTGGTTGGTTCACCACCCATGGAGTCCCAAGAGTGCACCTGGGAGCTCAGAGAAACAGAAGATCCCTTTCTGGATGGGCTTCCACTGCTTCCACCCGAGAGGTTTGGCTTACCTGGCTTACCTTCGGCTCCCTGACGAAATAGATGCCCCAATTCTCAACTTCGGGAGAAGCTTCCGAGAACTTGGAGCTGCTTGGAAAGCCAAAGAGATGAAAAACCACTCAACATCACTCAACTCAACTAAAATATATGAAGCCCTGGTCCTGGTCCAATTTCTGTGGAGATGTGCCTTTAGGACAAACGCTGCTGTTGCCTTAGGACGCGGTCTGACCCACCGAACTGGATGGACAGTGAGGCGAGGACACGGGAGGTGACGGGGTAGACGGTTGCTTCAAAACTCGACGTGGATCCAATTTGGATGTTGAATATATCTTCAGACCTTCAGAACTTCTTCAGACCTTCAGAACTTTGAGTCTTATTCAACAGTCTACTGTACTTGGTCCATCTTGGTCCGGTTCTGAACAGAATTTGCCTGAACCGATGAACCGTGACGCAGACGTATCATCTCGCACTACCTACATCTCTCAAAGTTCAAACAGCTTGGTGGGCTGGGAAAAGACCAGAGCGACCCATCGAGAAGAGTGGCGGAGCCAAAGCGGAGTGAGCCAAAAGCTGAGTACTTGGACCTGAAAAGAGGTGTCCTGTCTGGAGATCTGCAAGTAGTGTAGGGGCTTCCATAGGTGACCGGTTTGGTATACTTGTTTTGGAGCTGGTGCCTGGTGCTAGATTGCCCTAGTGATCCTAGTGACTGAGACGATACCTGCCGGTTTGGTAGTCATCGACAATGGCCAGTGTCCCAACCCGAATGACCCCCTTCCTCTTTGGAGCCCATTCCTTTTTTCCATGTTTCCTCTCCATAAATGTCTGTTTTTTGTTTCAACAGCTTCAAGATGACCTGGCTACAGTCTGAGCCTTTGGAGTTAAGCCGAGAGATGCACCTTTTTCAACGGCTTCTAGGTATCCAAAAGCATCCAAAAACGGCTAAGCAGAGATGCCCAAAGGCCGAAGGCTTCGAAGGATCCGAGGCGCGCCGAACCTTCGCCAGGCGGCCTGCAGGCGCGCTGCACGGTGTTGTACACAGGGCGTCCCCTCGCTCGGGCGGGGCTGTGATGTGATGGAGTACGAGCGAAACATATATTGCTACTATAGGTTGGAGGCCATTGCTATTAGGTTGGAGGCCATCACTACTAGGTTGGAGGCCATCGCTAC